>PVIJ01000132.1:0-150371 GCA_004024925.1 Scalopus aquaticus
TTCTCTTTCTTTCTGGCTTATTTCACTGAGTATGATCCCCTCTAATTCCATCCATGTCACTGCAAATTGCATGTGTTTATCTTCTTTGAATGCTGAATAGTATTCCATTGTGTATATGTACCACATCTTCTTGATCCAATCATCTATTTTTGGACATCTGGGTTGCTTCCATACCTTTGCTATTGTGAACAGTGCCACAGTGAACATACGGGTGCATGTATCCTTTTGGATTAGTGTTTTTGTGTTCTTTGGGTAGATTCCCAAAAGTGGGATTGCTGGGTCGTATGGAAGCTCCATGTTGCAGCTCCCTCCTTTATTGCCTTTAAATATCTACCACACGATCTATGGACCTGTAGATGAAATATGGATCAATAGTTTGCTATGGATCAATATTGATTCCATGCTATATCCCAGGAAATGCTCTGGACATTGGGGTTGAAGCATATTTAAGACACATTTCTTAAGTGTGCTACCAATCCAGCCTAGATGCAGTTTTCATACATTGCCATTCATGTCCAAACATATGATGCTAGATCCTTCTTCAGAGGGGAAAGTTATAGCTCAGGGAGATTAGGTGGCTTGTCCAAAGTCAAACAACTTGTAAGTGAAAGATGAAAAAATTATGCCCTGGCCCCTAAAATCTGCATTGTTTCTACTGTATTATGCTGAAACCTCTTGTTAGTTGTTTAATTTTATTTTTAAAAATTTTATCTTTACACTTTGTTTTAGGTGTACATGCCTATATATAAAATAATATTAGGTGCTAGGGTTTTGTTGTTGTTCTATGAGGTTGTCATTTATAAGTCAAAAGATTAAGTTCTCACTTTCTAGGCTGAGTCATTTTCTCTGTAGGATAGAGACAAAATTTAAATGTACAAAGATAAGTAAATAGTTTAAGCAAGTATGGCACTTCTGTTCATTGAAATATTTTGAAAACATTAACTATAATAACTACCTCGCGAACTTTATTGGTGGGTGTGTATATTGTCATATCTCCTCAAGGAAGATCATTTGAAAATATATTTCAAAATACAAATAAATATGCCTTTTGTTCTAACCATTTTAGCTTGAGGAATTTGTTCTATAGAAATATTCGATGATATATAAAGTGTTTCACAGAAGCATTTTTTTCCTCATAAAATATTGAAAATAATCTACATGATCACCAATTGTGAGCAGGTAAGTAACAGCCTTAGGGTGGAATAATATTCAGCTGTGAAGAAGGAAGGGAAACAGGAGAAGGAGTGGGGGAGGGAGAGTATTATAGACTCACATAGAGCATTCCAAGACATCCTGTTAAGTGGTGATGGCATGATAATGCCCACGGGAGAAGGCAGACAAAATCTCTGGGATTCCAGAAAGGATATTACTGTGGCAGGACTTACTGGGTCAGAGGTAGTGAGTTTTGTCTTAAGCTATCTGTGTCAACTCGTCTTCACTATGTATTATATGGAAGTTGCTAGTTGCTTAAATATATGTAAAGAAGATATAAAATAATGTGAGAGAAGATCCCTCTCATCTAGTGCAGTCTAGTTGAGATGCATGTGATCTTTATGTATGAAAGATAACTAAGACTCAAAACCATCCCATGATCAGATAATTAACACGGACTCAACCTTATGTTGGGGTGAGGGAGACATTTGGACTTGAGGAGACAGGAATCTTCAGGACAATTTCACTTGAGTTAAGGCAAGATTTAGAGAGAACAAGAAGATTGTGGTAGTCAGGTAGGGTCTGCCAGGCAGGAGCCCCTTAGCAGAGACTAAGTTGACCAAGATAAGTTGGCAGTAAAGAAGACCACTTTGACTGGAGGTGGGTGTAGAGAGTGACTCAGATAAAACCAACATGGCAGGCTGGGGAGGAGCTTGGATGCTAAGATGCAGATCTGGAATTAGGTTTAGATGTTTGAATCAGGGGCAGTTTGCACAAAGCAGAGTTTTGGGAGTGCAATCTGACCACCTATGGCAAGTGGACTGTAGCACGTGAAGTGCGAGAATCCAGGAGTTCACAACAGGAGTCCAGGGATATGGTGAAGAGGACAATGCTGGGTCAGTAGCCAGAAAAGTAGGTGAAGAAAGGCAGGGGTTATTCCTCTGTCTGTCCTGCTGGATACTACTTTGACATTCCTCTAACAAGTCACACCTACTGTGACAGTTATTATCTTGGATTTTACAGGTGTATAACATTGTTGATTGTACAGATACATGAGGGTCAAAGACAATCACACTGAGTTGTGTTTCTGGTTCTTTGTCTGCAGACAGTTACAGACTGAAACTGATGCAGAGTATGTCTTCCAACATATCCAGAGCTGCACTGTGCCGGCTGCTGTGTCTATAGAGAAATCGTAAACATAAATCCATGTCCTAAAAGCAAAGACTAAAGGGTGATAGTGGTTCTTAAAGGTTATTTTTCTAGTATTCGATCAGAACTTTAATTGATGTTTTCATTTGAAAAGGGGTTACTAAAAGGATATACAACTTAAAAAAAATCAAATAGCTTATGAGTGCCAGCATGTAAAGAGGTCCATCAGCCTTTGTTAAGCGACAAAAGCAAGTCTCCTGACAGTATCATCATGCACTGCTTCAGCTAAAAGCATTATATACATTTTAAGCATGAAGCCTGGAGCTCATCTTCCAGCTGGGGGATGGGGGTTGTGGGAAGGAGGGGATAGAATGGGAAAATCACTTTTATTTCTGAATTGCAGTATTTTACAAACAGGTTAATGCTTATAATGAAAAGATTCTGACAGACAGTTCTTGCTTCTAATAGAAATATAATGTGAGTCACATATATAACTTTGAGTTTTCTCATAGACATCACTAGAAAAATTTTTTCAAAAAAGTGAAATCAATTTCAAACCCCCATACTGCCTTTCTCAGGCTCAAGACTATTGTAGAAAAACAGACAAAATGATAGGTAGGGAAATGGAGGCAGAGGTGTGATGGTAAAGGTTTTCCTTTACTCTAGAGCTTGCTCTTAAGGAGTGCCTAGTATGGTTAAGAGCTTGGACATGTTTCCTTGAACAGGCTATTTATGTTTGTAGGCTTTATTTTCCTCAACTATATACTAAAGATGCCGTGATAAAGTAAAATAAGATCAATAAAGCATATTCCCATGTGGTGGCTGACTCTGAGTAGGACTTCAGTAATATTAGGATATTATTATTATCTTTTTTTAATGTCAAATTTTTTTCAAAGATTTATTTATGTATACAAGAACTGGGGTGTAGGCCAGAGGTGTGGGGTGGTGAGAGGATTCACCAGAGACAGAGTGGGGAGCAGAACAGGCAGATCTACTGAAATACACTGCTGAAGGGAGCAGCGGGCAAGACAGGAGAGGTCTGCTGTGCCATGTGGGTTAGCTCCCTGGCCGGGGATCAAACTCATGCTGCAGTGGCTGTTGGTTGCTTGATAGCGCCACCATGGAGGCCCCCGATATTATCACTCCGTGACATTCTCAGTGTCTTGTAGTAACCGGACTTTTCCTTGACTATTTACTTTCTTGACCACCTACTAGGAATATGTACCCTCCAAAGGCAGGTTTTTAAAATTCTTTTAAATTCTTTTTCTTCTTTGCTGATGAAAGAATGCATTCTTACTAGAAGAAGAAATTGAAAAATTTGCCTTCATCTCAACCCCTAAATTAATAATTGTAGATAGTGGTTTCTATAGATTCTTCTAGAATAGGAATTGGAGCAACCTGAAGTAACTTTTCTATGAAGGGTCAATAGTAAATATTCTGGCCGTTGTGACCAAGTGGTCTCTGTCACGACTACCCCACTTTGGGTGCTGACAGTAGGGAAGTAGCCACAGACAATGCCAAAATGAATGGTTGTGCTGTGTTCCTATAATATTTCATATACAGAGACTCCCTGGTGGCGCAGTGTGTTAAGTCTCAGCATTATGAAGCTATCCACAGCCACCGTAGCACAAGTTTGATCCCCAGCCAGGGAGCTAAACCACATAGCACAGCAGACCTCTCCTGTCTTACCTGCTGCTCCCCTCAGCAGTGTACTTCAGTAGATCCGCTTATTCTGCTCCCACTCTGTCTATGGTGAATCCTCTCACCACCCCACACCTCTGGCCTACACCCCAGTTCTTGTATACATAAATAAATAAACCTTTAAAAAATTAAATAATATTTCATATGCAATACAGGCTTCAGCTGATTTGCCTTCTGATTGGGAACAATGCCTACTGTCTAATAGAAATACAAAGTAAACCACATATATGACTTTATATTTTCCCATAGGTACACTAAAAAGAAGTTTTAAAGGAGTGGAATCAATTTCAGTAATGTATTATTGAACCCAATGTATCCAAAATATTATTTCAACATGCAACCAAAATAAATATAGAAGTAGTTTACATTCTTGTTTTCATAACCAAGTCTGTGAAACTTGCTGTGAATTTTGTATTAATAGCACGTCTCAATTTGGACTTACCATTGAAGCTCAGCTAGTCTAGCTTAGTAGAATCAAGGTAATCATTGTGTATGTATAATGACATAAATTTAAAAAGAAGCATGATACTATATATGCTTTTAAAAGATTTTATTGAATTGATTTATTTTTCACTGCGGTAACGTTTGGATAGCCCCACCAGTTATTGCCATCACAGTATATATATATATTTGCTTTTTTCACTGGATAATCTTTCTTGGATATATTTCCCTGTCTTTCCATAAAGATCAGCCATCCTCTTTTTGACAATTATAATATTCTTTTGTTTAGATTTTTCATAACCTCTTTTACTAGTTCTCTGCTGTAGCCATTTGCATCATTCCCTAATTCTAAATTGTTATTTAGAATAGAATAATTTAGAATATATAATTTAGAATAGAATAATTCTAAATTGTTATTTAGAATAGTTCAGAGATTGTTCTTTCTCACCTGAGTGTGGGTAACTGAAGGAATATATCTTTAGAATAAATTCTTGGGAGCTGAATTGCTGAGTCAAAGGCTGTGATCACATTAAATTTTAAATAACTATTCCCAGAAATAACTATTCCTAGCTTAGAAACCTGGAACTTAATCTTGTTTTTCTTTGGATCTCCAGCATGTTGGTCCTCAAGAAATAATTGTTAAATGAATATAGTTAAAAATATGGAGAGAGAGAGAGAAGATGGAATAAAGTGGGAACAGTTAACTGCACATTCAGGAGACACAAATTGAAACACCTCAGGTGGGTAAATCAAAAGTGTTTGTTTAATAATCAGTTAAGCTCTTCCTAGCTCAGCCCAACGTCTGTCTTCTAAGAAGCCTCCGGGCCTGGGGTCCAGGGGCACGGGCATTAGTGTCAGTCTGGGAAATTGTTCTCTAGGTGGAAGGCCAAGGTTCCCCAGATGTGGGCAGGACAGTTTCTGGTTAAGGGAGGGGGAGGGGCATGGGAGGTGGTTGAGGGAGCTGCCTCCTCCCAGGGCCATTGGGGAAACTCTCTTCCAGGATCAGAAAAGCTCCTGGGGTTCCAGAGGCCAGTCTGTAGAGGTCTCTGACTTCAGACCCACTGCCCTTCTGGAATGAGGGGAGACTTCTTCCCTACTCTGAGTAGCACCCGGTCTCCACGTGGCAGATGAGGCTGTACTCTCTGATAGCTGGGAATATGGAGAGAAAACCTGACCCTGAGAACTGAATTTACATTGAGACCCTTCCTATACCCTCACCTGCGGATGACCTGCCCCTCAGACTAGCATGTCTGGCCACACAGCCCTGCCTGGCCCTGGCAGGCCACAACTCAAGCCTCTCCACTTCTTCTCATGCCTGACTACCCCCTCTTCCCAGCCCACCAGCCCTCCTTCCCAGCCCACCACCACACAATCCCCAAACTGGGCTGTTCTATAGCAAAGTCTGGCTTCTTTGTTTCCCCCCAAGGCTGCCAAAGAGCCTGGCACAAAGTTGGCATTCAGTAATAGTTGTTAGTTGGATAAAAGGACAAAATAACATCAGACTTCTGTTTGCCATCCACACTTCCATGTGGCATAACTCACTGGCCAAGCACTGATCAAGTGCCAACTCTATGCCAGGTGCTATGTCAGGTTAACACGATAGAGAGGACCCCAAAGGACTGGGGTTCATAGTCTCATTGAACATTTCCCTAAACCAATCCTTTTCATGACTCCCCAAACATCCACTGACCTCTGTACTGCTCCTCACTCAAATATTTATTTGAGGGGCTCCCTGGTGGTGCAGGGGTTAAGTCTCACTGCTATCAAGCTAACGCCAGCCACTGCAGCATGAGTTCGATCCCTGGCCGGAGTTGACCCACATGGGTTAGACCTGTCCTATCTGCTGCTCCCCTCAGCAGTGTATTTCAGTAGATCTGTCTGATCTGCTTCCATTCTGTCTCTGGTGAATTCTTTTACCCCTTGCTCCTCAGGCCTACACTCCTGCTCTTGTATGCATACATAAATAAAATAAATCTTTCCAAAAATGTATTTGAGCACCTAGTATGTGCTCACTTGTGCCAAACACCTACTCTGAGTTCTCACAGAAATCCTTCAAGGAAGGAAATACTGGCTCCATTTACACACAGGGAGAGTGAGATTAAGTAACTGGCCCTGATCCACATAAGCACAGTAGTGAGTGGGGCCGGCGCTCCCCTGGGCTGCCTCGCTCAATGTCTACATCCTGTTCATCCTGGAGCTGCGTGGCCTGGCTGGGGAGCATTTGACCCTTTGGGGATGAGGAAGGCCATTCCAGACCAGGCGGACACCTGGAACTCAGCGGGAAAACACTGTGTTTGGGCGTGCGGGGGAGGGTAGGGATGGCTCTTCTGTTGGGCTGGGGAACTAGGAAGAATAGCGAAAGAGAACTGGAAGGGACTGGAAGCTGATTGCACAGTCCTTCGAGTTGCTTTTGTCTACATTCCTAGACCAGCACCTTGCATTGTAACCGCAAAGGACAAGCTTCTTTGTCTTATTATCTTACCGCTGTCCACGAGCTTGTGAATGGAAGCTCCCGGAGCTGCCCGGATGTGAAGTGGCTTAGCCAAGTTACCCCGGTTAGTGGTGGGTCAGGACTCAATCTGAAAAAACTAAACTTCCTTTGAAATAAAAGTCAGCGGCGTTAGTGCTGCTTGGGTGTGATTATCAGGTAGGATTCCGTGAGGAAGCAGCCAGAGTCTTACTGTTCAGGTCTTTGGTTTATATTCAAGTTCAGCGTCTCCACTTCCCTCCAGCTCCTACGCTGCTCAGGGCTGCCAAACCACCTCCCTCCCAAGGCCATGCCTTCGGGAGCAAGGAAAGAAAAACAAGAGCGAGTTATTTTGATAAAATAAGAGCACATGGATCCAGGCAAAATTATTGTAATCAGAGCCACAGACGCTCGGCAGGCCAGGAGGGGATATTCTACAAAATAATAATGCTCATATTCTCTTCCCTTTTTCTTCCCTTTCCCCAAAGTTCTACTTTAAGCAGCGTATTTTTCTGCCCTGATGATATTTAAAATCTTGCCAGAGGCAGGGACACAGAGGGAAAATATTCTTGCCTATAAACAGAGGGAAAAGTTTCATGGAAGGGATTTAGGATTTGAGACTTACGTTGGAATAGGCGGCAGGAAAATCTAACGCTCTGGAAATGATTCCAACATTAGGTCACTTGGGCACTGCAGCCTTCCTGCACAGCCTTAGAAATGTTACCTCAGCCTCCTCTCCTCCCAGCTTGAAGCCCTGAGAGGGATGGTTCATTCATTTATTCTATATCCAAATCTTTACTATCTGTAGGGATTCTCGAAGAGATACAAAGTAAAAACACAGCTCTCTGAATTTCTAGATTACAGTGCAGCAAGAGGACAGAACCTATGTAGGAGGGAATAGAGGGTCAAGTAGAAGGTGATCACTGCCCCCCAGGAGTGTTCTCACAGCCTCGGGCTGTGCATCTGCCCAGGTTCCAGGCTGAAGTCTCAGCAGCAAATCTCCCCTTCACAAGTGCTAAGAGGCCTCCGGTGCCTGCCCCGCCCTTTCATCCAGCACTTTCCACTCCCACCATCACCCACGTTCGTCCTGCCAGAGAATCTGGACATTCCCAGTTTATGACCATGGACCTGGCTCCCCAGCTACCCCTGAGGCGCTGGATCCCTGCTAGATTGTGGAGCAAGGGAGAACGGGTGCAGAAGACAGGACGTGCGCCCGTAGCGCGTCATGCAGCTGACTTTCTGGGTCTAGACCAGCCATTCATCGCTCTCTCGTCAGGTCCAGAGAGCCGGATGAACATCGCCTTTCCTTCACTTTTGCTCAGAGCTGGGAGGCTGGCTGTGTCCTCCCACCGCCAGTCAGGACAAGACCTGGAAACGACCCACCCCCTTCTGGTGTGTCCACCTGAAAATGTCTGTTCCTACCTTCTGTCTCTTTACTATTATCTTTTCCAGGTGAGGAAACTGAGGCCCTGGGCGATTGATTTACTCAAAGAGAAAGAGCCAGTTTGAGGGGGCGCCAGGCTGCCTGACGTCTTCCAAACAGCCAGCAACCCATGGCTGCTTCTGCTCTCAAATGCCTTCTGCTTCTCATCCCAGCTTCTCTCTTTCCCCAGCTCTCCGTGTCCATTTCTTCCTGGCAGGGAATCCCGAGGTCTTGAGTTAGAATGTGTGAAACAGTCAACTTTTTACCCAGCAGTTCCACTCCTAGGTATTTACATAAGAGAGAGAAAATCAGGCATTCAAAAAGGCTTGGGCCTGAATTTTTTCATCTTTATTCATAATAATGGAAAAACTGGACACAGCCCATGTGTCTACCAGCAAATGGATTCACGACTTGCATGTCCGTGCAACAGAATATTACTCATAAATAAAAAAGGAACAAACTGCAGACATGTGCCAAAACAGGTGAAGCTCTCAGACCATGTGGTGGGAAAGAAGCCAGACTCCAAAGAACATACTACATGACAGTGCTTAGATTAAGTTCTGGAACAGGCAAAACTAGAAATCAGGTCAGTGTGTGGCCTGCAGAGCCTAGAAGGATAGGAACACAGAAGTATTAACTGAAAAGGCAGCAGGGAATTTAGGGGGATGATGAGAACGTTCTGTATCTTAACAGGGGTGTGGATTACACGGATGGATGTATTTGTCACAACTTATCAAACTTAAGATCTGGGCACTTCAATACTGTTAGCTGTATCTAAAATGTAAAATTAGGGGGAAAAGGTAGCACCTGACTGTTGCAAAACTTTATATAGGTTTAATGAAGTAAGCAGAAATTCTTCTTTACCCACATCTGAATTTCACTCCTCTGAGTTAATTGCTGTTTATTATTTCACGCACTCATCGTCCTGATACTCCTTTCAGGCAAATGTGAATGTGCTTCGGCATAAATGGGCTCCCCTTGTGCTCCATGCTGTGCCCGCTCCATGAAACACACAGAACTCAAGGAAGACTTTCCAGCGATGAGCTCAAGATGGCAGCGGCCAACAACTGCTTATTTTCAGGGGAAGAGGGGATGGTGGGCACAGCAGGTAAGGGCTCCACTGTGAATGGGGGGATGGCTAGTAGACTTTTGGTGGTGATCCTGGCATGGCACATACAGATGTCTCAGCATAACGCTGCACACCTGAAACCGAGGTGACGCTGTAGGCCCACATTACCTCACCCAAAAGCAAATTTCCTGTCTCCATATTAAATATGAGTGGGGCTTTCATGTCAGAGTGCTTGGAAAGATTGTGGAGATGCCACTGAGGGGTAAAGAATGCTTTGTGACATCGTATTTCTCCCAGTGGTTTTTCTTTTAAGGTGGTCGCATCCTCCCCCAACGCCACCCCATCCTTGGGCATCGTCTCCTCATCCCGGCCTCTCTCTCCTCAGTGTCTAAGGTGAGGCTGTTTCATTTGTTACCTTTTTTTCTTTTTCAGCTCTGCAAAACACAGTCCCTTTCGTGACTCGAGCCCTCCCGAAGCATGTGGAGAAAGTGCTGGGCTCCCATAGGTGAGGCCTTCACTTCAGGTCTAAACAGTGCAAAGACGTTCCCTAGGATACTTTTCACGGGGAGGAGAAGCTGCTATGAGTGAAATGTAATGTCTTTGACTAGATTTACATTTTGTTACCTAGGACAGTATCTGCACACATTAAAGTGTTATTTATTGTGTACTCACTATGTGCCAAGTGTTTTGCTAAGTGCTCTACTTGGCACTATCTATAATTTGACGCACAGCCTTACAAGGTGGAGACCATTGTTATCCCCATGAGAAAACTGAGGTTACAACCAATGGGAGGTGTTAGCCTGAGAGTTCAGTCTGACAGTCATAAAGGATGTAGTGCTGCTGGATCTTCTTTCATTTATTTGTTCTGTGGATCATGTTTGAGGTGCTGAGAAATTCTCCAGCTCCTGGCTCACACTCCTGGCCTCCTAGGATCACATGTAGATGCTGAGCACTTAGCCTGGAGCTGAGCGGCAACCTGCTCACTAGCACAGGACCCTCCTAAGCCCAACCTCCTTGTTTTAAGCACTCTCAACCCTCTGAGCTCCTGAGGCCTGAGTTGCCCCTGCCAGTGTGGCTGGTCCAAGTGTCTCCAGCCGCTGGAGGGGTTAATAGTTAAGGCTCTGTTTGCAGACCATTAGAAACAATAATCACCTCCCAGAGTAACCTGATCTATCTCCAAGAAGGGTCTTGATTTTAGCAAACAGTTGAAGTGGCCTCTATAAAGTGGAGGGGTGGAGCAGGCCTGAGTCAGTGCACCTCAATTGCACTTCTTTTGGGCCATTGGAATTTGTGTGGCTACCAGGCAGCCCCAAGGGTCAGTTCCTCTGCCTGGACCATCAAACTTGCAAAGTCTGGCAGCTGCTTCCATTGCGGCTCTGTTCACAACAGCAAAGGTGTGGAAGCAACCCAGATGCCCAAAAATAGATGACTGGATCAAGAAGATGTGGTACATATACACAATGGAATACTATTCAGCATTCAAAGAAAATAAACACACGCAATTTGCAGTGACATGGATGGAATTAGAGGGGATCATACTCAGTGAAATAAGCCAGAAAGAAAGAGAAAAATATCGAATGGTTTCACTTATAACAGGACTATAAGGAAACCAAATAGGAGAGAGACAATCAGCGGGGGGGAGGGGGGGGAGGGGAGGAAAAGGGCACAAAATGGAATGGAAAAGAACACAAGGGACCATGGAGATGGATCACGGGTGAATTGGTGGTGGGTTACCCAAGGGGAATACAAATGTAAAAGACATAAATAACAATAAGAATATACATTAAAAAAAATCCTGAAAAGGGCTCCCCTCTAAGTAGTGATCTGACACAATCCCCCCACTCCCACATTCCCAACACAGCAAGTAACTCTCTGCTTGATCCGCACTTGACCAAGCACGTTCACTGAATCTTTGCGTGCCCATCCCCACCACTAAATGTCACTGCCATTATGGCTCCCATTTTACAGGTGAGAAAGACAAGACTTCTAGATAGCTCTGCGCAGAAGCCAGGCTGATCATTAAACTTTCAGGAAATGGAGCGAGCAGCCCACAGCCATTATTAAAAATTAAATACATAAACTTATGATTAAATGAGTTATATTTAAAAAAGTCAATATTCATAATTCATCACTTCCCAATTTTACATTTTGCAAGTGTCTGTGCTTCGGAGGTTATTTGTGTCCTTCATGCCTGGATGGTGGAAATATTATTTAACAGTGTTCAATACATTTCTCTTCCGTTGTGATGTCATGTTAGTAGCTGCTTGAAGCCATGGTCCCACCTCAGACCTACTCCAGAACTGAAATTTCACTTTGCGATCAGAAAAAGTGGGTGCGCACATAGAACAGTGGTTCTCGAGATGTCCTCGCCCGCCACATCATCAGTATCACCTGGGAACTTGAAAATGCAAATTCTGGGGACCCACCACAGATTGCATCAGGAATGCTGAGGGAGGGGCTCCGGTAAATGGTGTTTTAACAAGTCCCCCAGGTGCTTCCAGTGCACTCTCAATTTTGATTGCCGCTGGTTTGGATGAAACTGGATTCACCTCGAGTTGATGGTCAAGGCTGGGTGACATCCCTGAATGGGAGGTTCATATGTGCGCTTGATATTTTCTGCAATAAAAAGTTTAAGAAAATTAGGAAACACCTGGACTAGGGGGCTGGGTTTGATGGGGGCTTCTGTAGAAGTGTGCAGAAAGGGATCCTCTGGAGCCTCCTTCACAAGCCTTGTGCTGACGCAGGTGTCTTCATTACTTTCTGATTAAAAATCCCAGGTGAATGGCTGCATCAGTTCTCCCCCTCTCCCCAGCCCCAACTCACCAGGCTTCCTGGATCAAGCCCACCCCTTCATTTAGGAATCTTGTTGTAATAAGGTGATCCTGGAACCTGAAATCTCCTGGAGAGGTAACTATTTTAATTTTTAGCTTCCACCTCAAGCCATGTGACCGCAAAATGCCACCCACTAGTCCTGCCTTATCAGCTGCAGACTGACGCAATTAATTAACTTTATGCAGCCTCTCACCACACAAGCTGCTTAACTTCTGGCCCATTGTAGTTCTGGTTTACTTAGCAGATATGGCCTAAGAGCCTGTAACTGTTTACCTCCCTCTGCAGGGGCTGCCCCTGGCAGATGAATTCATTAGTTGCTGTTTGCAGAGTGGCAGAAAACCTTAGAAGCAATAAGAGCGGCACTAGGTGAGTCTTAAAATTTTTTATTTATTTATTTATTGTTTAAAAGGTGCTGAAAAAGGAGCCCTTTGCCTTGACCAGAACTCACAACCAGGTTATGTTGTGCCCTGTGATGGTTAATTGGCCTCCCTCCCCATCGGCCCTGCCCTCTTGTCCATTTTCTCCTCTGTCTCTCTTTTCTGCTATTTCATCCAAATGGACACCATTGGGTTCTGAAGGAAAAGGTCTGTCTGCCCATTGGCTGGGGCATTTACTGAAGTCAGTCAGTTTTAGTGTAAATGCCCAACACTGAGAAGCCCTCCCCTTCCGGTGTCTCCACCCCATCTCCACACAGTTGTTCTTTTCCTTCCCTCTGCACTTCCTTTTCCTCCTTTCCTTTCTTTTTAAAAACAGTCCTGTACAGAGACCGTCAAGAAAGAGCAAGGGCATCCTTTCTGGAAACGTCACTTCCCAAAACTCCGGAGAGGGGAGAAAAAGAGGAGGAGCCGGTCACTGCTAGAGAAGGAAGCCTATGGGACAAGAATATTGGGGAGGGAAGGACATTTAAACTCAGTTGCCCCCTTTTCAAGCATCGCTCCTAGCACAGGATTTCGGAAGTGGGCCCCACATGGCCCTGGAGGTCAAAGGCAGATTTTCTGCCACCCTCCGACCCTAGCGAGTCACACTTTCGGGGAATGGATTCTGGGAATCTGTATTTTTAGCAAGCTTCCCAGACCACCTGGGTGTCCCCCAAGGTGTGAGAACCAGGGATCCAGTGGGAAGGTACAGGGTCATCTTTCCGGAATGCCTCCTCAGTGCAGGTACTGAGCAAGGGAGAGAAACAGCTTTGGCTTTGCTTCTGAGGGGCCTAACTCCAGCTATGCTCCTAGAGATATGAGATATGAGACTTACATTAATAGTGCTTATTGGAGGTTTGGTATATGCCAGATGATTTACGATCCTCACAGCTCTCCTTCCATCCAAATCTGTATTCCTGGTATCCCCATCTTACAGATGAGGTGACTGATCCGTGAAAGGATAAACAGGCTGCATTCATCACACCCATAAAATGTGGCGTCATGGTATTTACTCTCCTCTCCTCTGGCTCAAGGCCGAGCTGTTCCTTCCTGAGGAGAACTGTGGGGTCATATTTTCCACACGGAGAGCAGACACTCATGATCTCACCAGTATGCTTTCACTCTCCAGACAATGGTACATGATGTTTACAACCTGAATTCTCTGGGCATGTACTAGCCTGCTTTTCTCATTGAAAGGTGTTATCAGAGTTATCTAGGGCAGTCCTAGGCTTGGTTTGCCAAACCCACTGGTGAGGAGACCCCAGCCTTCCTCCCCTCGTAGTGGGAATCATGAATCTATTTTTAAATTACTCAATAATAGCGATTAATATGAAGTTTCCATTTACCCCTCATTCTCCACCTCAAAAACAACTTTTCTTTTTACCAGTTTGGGGGATTTTCTTGGAGACATTTCTCTATGCTTTTACACAAGCAGTGCATTTCTATTCCTTCACATAAAGGGGAAAATATTATATATACCACCTGTGCCATCAAATTTTTTCACATAATGATTTATCTTAGACCTCTTTCTTTGCCTCATGCTTCCCTCTCCTTGCCTTTTCAACAGCAAAGGCACACAGTAAAGTTTAATCGTGAGAAGACTTTTCCTTAAGCATAATTAAGGCAAAAAGAGAATAGAGCTCTTCCAAAACCCAAGTTTGAGAATTTTTTTTTTGTGGTAAAATATTTATAAAATTGACCATCTGAGCCATTTTTAGGTGTACGGTTCAGTGACATTAGCTATTTCCACATGGTCGTGTGATCATCAGCACCAGCCAACCCCAGAACTTTCCATTTTCCCCAAATGAACTCTGTGTTTGTCGCACACTGACTCCCCACTCTCCTCCACCCCCAGGTAAATAGTAGTCTGCTTTCGTCTCTATAAATCTGACCACTTTAGAAACCTCATGTAAGTGGAATTATGCAGCCTTTGTGCTCTTGTATCTGCCTAACTGTACTTAATGTAGTATCTCCAAGATCCATGCATGTTGTGGCATGTCAGATTTCTGTCCCTTTGAGGGCTAACTAATATTCCATTGTATGCATTGCTCACATTTTACTTATCCATTCATCTTTGGATGGATACTTGGGTTGTTCCCACATTTTGGCTGTTGTGAATGATGCCATTATAAACAAAAGTGTGCAAGTAACTGAGCCCCTGTTTTCAATTCTTTTGAGTAGATATTTGAAGTGGAATCGTTGGGTTGTGTGGAATTCTACATTAGCTTGTTCTTTTTAATGACTGCACAATATTCCATTATTATCTTCTATGTGTTTACTGACCACTTAGGTTCTCTTTTTTGTAAATTGAACTTTATTGGGTAATGTTTTTAATGGGATTTTTCATAGGCTTTATGTAGTCTGAATATTCTTTCTTATTATTTACATGCAAATTATGCACATTTAAAAATAAGTTTCCACAGCATTACAGGTTAAGCACTTGTCATTATCTCTTTGATTACTTCAGGATTACTTATTGGTGAGAAATTTTATTATTGTAAAAATAAAAACACCCCAGCAGGCCACCCCTTGTGTGCAGCATAAGCTTGCCTCATGGGAGTAGTCCGGTCAGTGTCACTGAGTGACTAAATGACTTGCACAGCATGTGGTTTCATGAGACTTTTTAAAGGTTTATTGTGATGGGGCAAAGCCAGAAACTAAATTAAATTCTTCGTGACAATTTTCCCTAAGTTTAACCTGTTCTACCAGTCTTGGAAAAAAAGGTGAAGCCAAATTGCTATGAAAATAGTAGATAATTCAAGTTCCTGCTATCTGGAAAACTCTACAGGGAAACTGTACTGCAAAGGACTTTGTCGAAATGAGAATAGTTTGTGGTCTAATAAGCTATAGATTAGAAAAGAATGACAAAGAGACAGCGGTTCTTAATTCCGTTTTCCTAGCTCTTTTCCAGGAAATGTAATGTCAATAGTGATAGCCATCATTTATTACAGATTTAATATGTATCAAACAATTTGCTGAGTACTGCACATCCTGCAGCATCCCCATTTGTAGACGTGGAAATCTCAGGGAGGCCAGGTGGAGTTGCGAGTTTGTGGGTCACTTTAAATACAAAGTTGGGGGGAGGGCATGATGTTTGCTGATTATCCCCTTCTTCAGCCATGAAGATCTGTTGTGATTTCCAGTAGCTTCGGCGTGCTCATCTTTATAAGTATCCCAGGGTGACCTGCTGTTACCAGTATCAGTTACAGAAGTCCTCACTGAAGCAGTGCACCTCAAATATGCATCCTCTCACCGAGTCTTTAGCACCCTAGGACCCTCCATCATGCCACTGTTGTTGAACCCAGAACTGTGGTCCTGGGCTCTTGGGACCTGGGGAGAGCCTAGATTAACATTAGTAGGGATCCTCTGAGGACTGTGGGGGAAAGGAATGTTGACTAATTTTATTGCCCTTCTAGTCAAGAATAGAAATACTTGACTCCAACTGGTATCTTCCTCCCACATGGAATCTTTACCCCCCCAACTGCCCTAATCTCACAGGAAAGACAAAGTATGTCTTCACCAGAGCAAGAGCCCCAAACTGTGGTTGTCAGCAAAACATGCCTTGTAGAGGGCTACAGTCAATCACAGAAGTAGCCTCAAGAAAAACAGATTGAAAATTTTTCTCAATAGGAGCTCAAAGACCTGTGATTAGTGCCCACGTCTTTCTGAAGCACAAGGTTGTGAGCCGACTGGCTCCCTGGCCTTGGCAAGGATCAGAAATATCTCGGGAAGCTGTGCTGTCCAGTGTGGGGGTCTATTTTTTAGTTAATTTTTTTTTGGTATAGAAGAACTGGGGTGTAGGCTAGAGGTGTGGGGAGTGAGAGAATTCACCAGAGACAGAGTGGGGAGCAGAACAGGCAGATCAACTGAAATACACTGCTGAGGGGAGCAGTGGGCGGGGCAGGCGAGGTCTGCTGCGCCATGTGGGTGGGTCAGCTCCCTAGCAGGGGATCGAACACAGGCTGTTACAGTGATAGTGCTGAGACTTAACCATTAGGCCAGCAGGGAGACCCTAAACATTTATCTTAAATAGAGCGCTTGGTTCAATGTCACTCCAGCTTTAGAAATCCGGCTCCTCTGCAAGGCATGATTTCTGCCACCTTGTTGCGCATGGCCGTTATGTCAGGAATAACAAACTGTGCTGTGCTGGAAAATGGACGTCTGCCAAGGGGCAATAAATTAATTGGAAAGGGTCATCAGGGAAGATTCTCAAGAGGGGGGTATGGAGGCCAAGTTTTGACAGGTAATCAGAAGCCTGGCAAATAGGGGGAAGGAGAACACCGAGAATAGAAGGGACTGCAAAAACTTGGAGAACTGTGTACGAAGGTTGGTTGCAGGAATGTGAAGTGGGAGGAAGGAGTGTGGCAGGACCACCCATCACATTTGCGGGGCCTCATGAGTGAAGTGCAAATACAGGGCCTGGAGGATGTCCTCCCCAGGAGGTTCAGTATAGACCTTCAGCATGGGGGTCATTTCAAGTGAGGCCAACTGAGGCTCAGGAGAAACTTTTATCAAGCCCTTAACTACCTTTAAGAATGAAAATTGGGGGAATGACTCCAAATTACCAAATTATCTACCAGAAATAACTATCTATACGGCAAGGCAAACGTCTAGTCACAGAGCACCTGGTCTTGATTACTGAGTACCCCTCTTCTTTCCTTGCAACCCCAAGTCCTGACCACTTTCCATAACTCATGATATACACCCACATCTGTCCCATTGGCTTTATAATCTACATCCGGGTAGATTATCCATACATATGTAATTAAGCCTGGCTTTTCGCCTATGACTCTCTGAGGTTCATTTGTTTGCTTGACCAGCCTGAGAAGAACCATAGGCGTAGGTGAAATTGCCTCTTTGTCCCTACTGGCCTCTTATTAAAAAATTATTCAGAATTTGAAGACGGTGACAACTGCACATTAACTTGTGCAAACACACAGGTCACACATCAGATGGCAGAAGATGACACTAAAGAGAAAGTTAGGTGCCTGTCACCCAGGTCTTTCCAGGTTAGGCTTTGGAGCTTGGGCTGTGTCTTGAACGTGACAGAGAGGCCTAAGAGGGTTTTAAGCTGGGGTGAAGCAAGATCAGACTTGCACTTGACTGCGAGTATGTGGGGTAACATCGGCTGGTTAAGGAGAGATTGAAATGGCCTGGAGAGGCCAGGAGAAGTCGCAGCTAACAGAGGACAGGGTCTGGCAGCTCTGCAGGTGGTGACAGAGGACAGGGGACCGGCAGCTATGCAGGTGGTGATGGGTGGGAAGGGAGGGATGGAGGTGAATTACCAGCTCACTCTCCTCAGCCTTGAAGTTCCCTTGCTGTGGCCAAGCTGGGCTGTCCCCTGCTGACATCACTTTTGCCTCATTTGTGGGTTCTGCATTCTTTGGCCTCCCAACATCCCTCTGGGAGCAAAAGGCTAAGGGAAGAGGGAGTTGGGAGAGCTGTACCAGGAGTCTCTAGCCAAGGGCCTTGTCAGAACCGCTCACTCTGTTTCCCACCCGAGGCAGGTGCTTCCTCTGACCCACACCCAGAGGGAACCAAATCAACCCACCTCTCCCTCCAGTCCGAGGTCCTGAGCTCAGAGGAAGCCCGTCCTCGTTTCAGCGCCGCAGCCTCCTTGGGATTTGCATTTCCTCACTTGGGTGTTTGTGACATTCCTTGGGCTGTTACAAGAGGGTTTCACTTTTCACTTCCTGACTGCAGCAGGACGGTTTGTTGGGGGTGGGGCTGGGGGTAAGGAGGGAGCCAGCCTGTGACAAGGCACCCACCAGGAGCTGGGCACAGTCCCCCCCGTGAAGCGGGGAGGGAATAAAAAGCCAGGAACAGCCCCAGGGCAGCACCTCTGCAGCCCTGCTGGCTAGTGACCGTCTCCACGGAAGAAAGCTTGGTGTCGCCGTGCGTGGTGCAGCTGTGCGGCGCGGGTGCGTACGGGAGCCCCCCCTCCTTACAGAGCCTTAGGTGGGTGAAATGCCCGCCAGGCGCGGAGCTTGCCAGGGCCGAGCCACCTGCCCATTGTCACCTGCATCTGGGTGTGGATTAGAACTGGCTTCACATTCCTGGGTGCCCCTCCCCCACCACCCTGCCCTCTCAAGCAAATGCCGGGGAACAGTCCCCAATTTCCTTTCACTCCCACTTCACAGTGGAAAAACAAAAAGGCGGCCCCACAGTGAGACAGTCCTGGGTAAATTTTGACCACCACCTTGTTTCTAAGCTGGGGGCGATCTTAGAGTGATGTTTCCATTAATTGATTTGTTAAAACAAATGAAAAGGGGATCTATTCTGACCCAGAGAGAGAGAAAGGGGAGGCAAATTTAATCCATCTGTAGGGAAATAAAAACACTAGCAGAGTGAAGTAGGTGCAGGTTAGGAACTGGCCGTGTTGGTCCACCTTGTTCCAAGAAAAATTAAAAACACACACCCATGAACAGCCGTGCTGGATGGCAGGTCTGATTTAGTGACTCTGCATTTTCTAGAAACCTGGGAGTTGGGGAGGCAGGTTTGAGAAAGAGAGTGAACTTGGGTGTTTAGGAGACCAGCCAAACTTTGGGGGTGGCTGCTTTGCCCCAGAGTAATTCCTTGCACCTCCATCTGCAACAGGCTGGGGACATATCCTATTGTTTTAGGGATCAGTGGGAGCAAGGGGGAGGAGTTTGGAGGAGTCTGGGAGCTACCTGCTGCTCGGGATGAAGACAGGTGTGGAAGCCGAGGCTGCTGCTTCAGGTTGGTGGGTGTTTAAGCCAGGGTATGGGTTTCATAGGGAGAAAAAGCTGTTCCAGACAGAAAACTGTAGCTGACAGAAAAAGTCCACCACCTGTGGACTCTGGATGAAAGGCCTGACTTCTGGGGGAATACTTTGGGCTGCCAAAGGGCCAGGCTGCTCCAAGGATACTTAAAGAGTAACTCGGAAATGCACACTTAGGTCCCGTCCTTATGGAAAAATTAGTAATCAGTTACAAACTTTAGAGAATAAAATCCAATTTACCTGTTAAGGAGAAAGGTTAAATCCTACCCCCTGACTGCTGGCGGGGGTGGGGGGGTGGGGCATGGCTTATAGGCCCTGTCCCTTCCCCAGCCTCTATTTCTCCTCCTACCCCTTTATTTGGAAAGACTGAAAAAACATATGAAAGTTGGAAAAATCCCCTAAAGACACACAGTGTTCTGAGCACAATCAGGCCACTAATTGCTGTTAAGCTGGAGCCCCTTTTTGTGTTCAGAGGAGGTCGTCAGTGTGCAGGTCCGCTGGGGGCTCCCAGGCGTCGGGCAATGCCTCAATAGCAGAATCCCCCCTTCTTTTCAACATTTCTTTGCCGCCCGCCTTTCTTTTCCTTCATCTTCATCTTCTCCTTTTCTCCCCATTTTCCCTTTTTCTTTCTTTTTTGGTGCTTTTTTCCTCTTTCCTTTCTTTCTTTCTTTTTTCTCTTTGCTTTTTGGGTAGCAGTTTTCTTCTGGAGCTGTGTTTTAAGTCTCTAAATGAAACTTGACTGCCCCCACGGGTGGCTGGAGAAGCACAAAGGCCTCCCATTCCACTGGCTACAGTAACGCCATTGTGTGTGCTAACAATGCACTAATTGGCGGTGACAATTGTGCAGTGGGGGAGGGGGACCACTCTTTTCCAATCAGTGGGCCTTGGAAATAAAAGAGGAGGAGGAGGAGGAGGAGGACAGGAGGCCCAGGTTCCTGATGGAGTCAGGGGCAGGCCCACAGAAGGGGAGCAGTCCGGGCTTTCTAAATAAATAAAGTGAAGGGGGAGATAATTATTTTGGAAAAAATATATAGGCTTTGTTGCAGACAACCCCAGCGGTGGGGTTGGCAGGGAGCGAAGGGGAGACTTGTGGGTGAAGGTTCCTCCGGAATGACTCCGTGGGATGGGAAACTCATACAACCGTCACACCCTATAGTGCAAACTGATGGAAAAGTAAGGAAAGGAAAAGGTGTGAGGATAACTCTTAGGATTCAACAGGATGGTTGAAAAGTGGGGTGCTGAGGATAAAGCATGATGGTGTAAACCACTTTTCTCAATAAGGAGTTGGGAAGCCAGAAAAGGAGAAGCCTTAGCATGTGTTGTTTGGTGTACTTCAGAAAGTTCTGGAACTGTAGAAGCTCATGCTGATCTTTAAATGGTCCTGAAGGGGAGCTGGGCAGGATGATGAACAAGGACAAGGACAAGATGGTAGCCAAATAGTGCTGTCGGGGGTCCAGGGGGCTGCTGGAAGATACCTGAGAACCTGGAGAATGACTCCTGGAAACTTCAGGAGCTCAGAGGCACCTGGCTCCAGCCTTTACACAGAATGACTCACCTTCCCAGACGAACCTCATAAGGGCCCTCTCCCAGAAGCTTTTCCTGGCCAGGCAGGATTGGCACACACCCCCTCCCAGGCCCTCTGTCCACACCCTGAAATAATATCTATTACTTCCTTCCTGGGTGCCAGAGCCGGTACTAAGTGTCTTGTACTTATTCGGTCACTGAATCTCACAATAGTGCCGTCATTTGATGACTATTATTATTCCCCCACAGAGAAGGAAAGTGGGGAGACTGAGGCCTCTTAGCCTGTCTAAGAGGTTAAGGACCATGCCCAAGGTCACCCAGCCCAAGGGTGAGGAGTGAGGAACCTCACAGGTGCCCAGCAGTGCTGGCTCTGCCTGTTTGTTCACCCTGAGTATCTGAGGGGAGTGGTTGGGGGAGGGGTGGCTATGTTCTGTTGTCTTTGCATCCCCGGCATCTAACAGAGCCCATGGCCTACAGGTGGCCTCCGAAAATGTTTGCTGGCAGAAGGGGGCAGGAAGGGCTGTGTTATTAGCAGGTAGCCTCTCTGTCTCCCCTGTCTCAGCTACCAGCCTGCCTCAGAATTCCCTGGGCTGTGGAGGTTGTTCAAACATAGACCCTTGGGCACAACTCCCAGAATGTCTGATTGGGAGGTCTGAGTAGGGGTGCATTACTCACACATCCCCCACAGATGCTGCTGGGGTTGTTTCAGGGATCATAGTTTGAGAACCACTGCTGTAGCTGGAGTTTAGTGTTTATATTGCAGTGAGGATTCTATTCCTTCCACAGACGTTTTCATCTTTTTTGTGGACTAACATCAAAAGTTTTATTTTTTTATTTTTATTTTTTGAGATTTATTTATTTATGCATACAAGCTGGGGTGTGGACCAGAGGTGTGGGGTGGTGAGGGAATTCATCAGAGAAAGATTGGGGAGCAGAACAGGCAGATCTAATGAAATACACTGCTGAGGGGAGCAGCGGGTGAGGCAGGAGAGGTCTGCTGCGCCGTGTGGGAATCTCCCTGGCTGGGGATCGAACTCATGCTGCAGTGGCTCTGGATAGCTACATAGTGCTGCCCTTAACCTGTTGCACCACCAGGGAGGCCCCTGTCTAATACTTTAAAGTGAAAATTTCTCCCAGGGGAGGATATAGGTAACGTGCTCTTGAATTCTAAAGTCTTGTGACCACCTCAGGGAGTCAGGTGAGGACCAGGCTGCTGACTCAGGATCCAATGCTGTGGGTCTCACCACCATGCCAAGACCAGCTGGGGCCGCCGCCACCCCAGCAAATGGCCTTCTCTCTGCTCAGTTCTGTGGGGACCCACCTGCTTCTTGAGCAAGTTGTATTCAGACCTTTCCCTTGGAAAGTTGTTGTCATTGCATTGGGGCTGTGGCAAGTTCCTGAAGAACCTCTTCTCAATGAGAGCAGTTTCCTCCTAGCCTCAGGTGCGGCTGTCCGGTCGGGGAAGCTCGCCCTGCCCAGCTCAGCACAGAGGCCACTGGCAGGAGAGCCTGGGATGGCCTCGAAGGTAGAGACACAGGAGAGGCTAAGCAAGAATCTGCGTGGGAAAGGCGTTGTCAGGGAGCAGTAGAGAAGCTGTTTTTTGTATAACTGATTAGAATTTAAGGAATAAAAAGAATCAGGTTCTGAAGAGCAGCATTTAGGACTGTCTGGAGGGAGTGGCCCAATGTGAGTACTCAGCGCCCCCCGAGATTCCCATTCCTTCTGCTCTGGGCCCCACCCCTAAAGAAGGGGATTTGATCGACAGCCCCAAACTCCCTGAAATGGGGGTACTGTCCCCTGAAGGCATAGTGGGGCACCTGTATTCACAGGCAGAGGGGAGCTGGGGAGGCACCATGGCCCTTTCCTGGGTATCCCACCTTCGGGAGGGCCCCTCCTCTCCATGCTTTTGTTTTGTAAAAGCCTTGCTGTTGAACAGACAAAACAACAACAAAAAGATATTTTGGAGTCAATGAGATAGATTTGACTTAGAACTGAGCAGCACATGATAACGGAGTTATTATGAATTTCTTTAGGGGTCTAATGGCATTGTGGCTATGTAGGAAAAAAAAAACCATCTTTTTTTTAGAGGCATACCAAATCACAAGAGGATAAAATACCATGATGTCTGAGATTTGCTTTGTGATAGTCCCTCCAAAAAAGCAAGCAATGAAATTCAAAGGTAGATGAAACAAAGGAAGTCAAATCTAATATTTCTCTTTAAAAAGTTGATTTTTATCTTTGGAAATTTTTTTTTTTAAGATTTATTTATTTATACATACAAGCTGGGGTACAGGCGAGAGGCGTGGGGCAGCAAGAGGGTTCACCAGAGACAGTGGGGAGCAGAACAGGCAGGTCAGAAATACACTGCTGGGGGGAGCAGCGGGTGAGGCAGGAGAGGTCTGCTGTGTCATGTGGGATTCTCCCCGGCTGGGCGTCGAACTCGCATCGCTGCTGCCGACAGCTCCACAGCACAGCGCTCAACCACTGTGCTACCAGGGAGGCCCTATTTTTGGAAATCTTTATTAAAACCCCCTGTGGGGGCTGTATATGAGCTGGCTGACAGAATGGTGGGGGGAGTCTGGTTTGGGGCCTCTGTCCACATACATGTTACCACACTTTCACTGCTACTAGCATTGGCCTTTGGCAAAGTTAGCAGTGGGTGACTTTGCTTCCCCCCTTTCACCTTGGTGTGGAATTAAATGGGCAAGAGCTGGAGCTACCTCTGGAGATGTCTGTCACCAGGCATGCGCTCTGGGCTGCACCTCTGGGCAACAGTGGGGAGGCCATTTTGGGGAGGTTGACCAGGTTTAGAATTCACTCAATCCTGGTCTATGCAATTGAATTTATTTCCTCTGCAAAAGGCTTGCATTTCGGAGCAAAATACTTCTGGCTGGGCTTGGGTGGGCGGGCGGGCGGTGATCCTAATGGAGGAGGATTCTGGGCTCTTTCCATATCAACATGCACCTTGTGGTGTCCTCAGCACCCTGCATTATTAAGAGTGTGTCCTCGCCATACAGTGCGGAAGCGGAGGCAATTTGGATGTCCTTGGGCCCAAAATTAATATGTGCTTTGTATAGTCTTGTAATTTGCGAGGCAATTTTCCATAACACAGTGAGAGATGTTCCTTTATGCATTTGAGGTAATTTAGCTCAATGTTCATTTGAAAGAAATTACTGTGTTAATAGCAGCTCTTCAGCTCGAACAACACACCACACTGGGAGAACACGGAAGCCTCTGAAAGCGATTCTTGTGTTGGTCTGTCTGGGAGCATCAGAACAAAGGCTGGAGGAGCTTTCCCCAGACCGACAGCTGCTTGCCGTGGTAGTGCAGGATCCGAAACATTGTATGAACTCCTGAATTCTAGCTGATTGGCTTAAAACCAGTAGCTCATAACAGAGGAGTATGAAATGAAAGTGGAGAAATAATGAATTTTCCTATTGTCCAGGTAAATTGGAAGTCAGTGCACGAAACTGGAATTTCTGTCCGCTAGGCTATGGGAACAGTGTTCTTCCTGCTGACTTTTTCTGCTCAAGTTAGGAGGGAATAGATGCAAACAGGGGAGAATGAACTCTATGTATCTAGGTGTTTGGGGCATTGGGTTTCCTGGGTGTGATGTCCTGGAGTCTTTATTTTTTTTTGGGGGGGGATGGGGGAAGGGTTTCTTTACCCCAGTCAGAATCCAATATAGTAATAAAAAGAAATTTTAAACTTTTTTCCCCCTCAGTCAGGTAATTTCTAATGTGGCTTTAGAACAGGCCCCAGGCAACAGGCCCAAGTTCTAGCTGACTTCCTGCCCCTTGGCTGTGCCAGCTTCCTGCAGTGATTTTGAATCACCCACTGCTGAGGGTGTTTCCTGCGTGGGAAGCATGGTGGGCAGGCTCATACCTTCTGTAAGATGCTCGGCCCTTGGGAAAAGAGCTTCATTGGCCAAGGATATTGGGGTCATCAATTTAGTACCTGTCTTCCTAAAGGGAGAAGACGATAAAGACTAAGTTTCCATTTACCTATAGCTGGTGGTTGAGAGTGAAAACCATCAGTTCAGCAGGTGCCAGGATCTGGAAAGACTGGTTCATTTCAAGGTTCATTCTTCTGCAGCACCAAGGCAATTCTGGATGCATCTCAACATTTCCTGAATTTCCCAGGCCCCTCTAGGTAAGAAGCGCCTAGTGATTTTCCATTTTTAAACACCACTGTGAGTGATGAGGGTCGTGTCTGTTGCATGTGCCTGAACTAGGAGCAGACTCTAACAAGCATACATCTGAGAACATCTGAGAACAATCACAGCTCCCCAGGAGGAATGAAAAAACGAGAGAGAGAATACAAGCACCCCTTTGTAGGCCAGTTTAGTCACCTGTGGCCGTGACCTGGTCACTTCTGTTCTCCAGGCCGTCTGGCGATGACATATTCTGGATAAATAGAAGCTAGCCACACCCTGGAAGAAAATAAAGGGGGTCTAAAATGGGAAGTTTTATGAAAATGCTTGTCTTCCACGAGCAGCAATTTCTATGTCTGCTGGGAAGAGGGGAGGCACAGTTGTTAGCTGCCCTCTCGCTAACACTGAGGACCCCCAGTGCCCCAAGCAATTGCTAATTTCACGGCAACCAGCTTCTTTTACTCTAGTAATTCTGAACTTTCAGAACCAATGGAACTCAGGGAGATTTTAAGAAACATAAATATTCAGACCCTACAAGAGAGAGACTGATTCAGTTTTTGGGCGTGGGGTCCTGACATTTTGCTTTGTTTTTGTGTTCCTAATGTGGGAACCAGTGATTAAAAACCATCATTTTGAGCCATTATCAAAGGACAGGATAGGAGAAACATTTAAGGAAGATCCAAATCACCATCTCCTGTGGGTGGAAAGACTTGAACAAAACAGTGTCTTCTTCTGCCCTCTGGAAACATCTTGGCACATCTTCTCTTTGGTAATCCCCAAACTTCCTGGGTTCCTCCAGCCCCTCCAATTTACGACAGCTGGGGAGGGGTTGCTGGTGGTAGCTCACCTGTCCTGTGGACCACATGACTGGGACCATGTGTGTGTCTAGTTCGGTTCAGTGAAATATTAACTTGTGTTTTTTCATCAAGGATTGTGGCAGGTTTCTTGTGAGGGTGAAGTCGAGTTGTTCCTTGGCCAGAATGGGTGTGAGCCCCAATTGACTTCCTGAGGGTGGAGGAGGAGAGGCCGGCCATGAACTAGTTTAGCTGTGTCTTAGGGAGTGCAGTTTAGGGTTCACCTTTGGTAAATGGTTAACCAGAAACACCTTTTCTAGCCTCATCAGTGTCTGAGAATGTGTGTCGAAATGGCGCTTTTGAAAGTCTCCAAGTGGACAGCTGTACCCATGGCTTTTTTGGTGGAAGGGAAAGGGCAGAGCAGGCAAGGCTCAGCCCAGGCAGATACTTCCAGTTACCCCTCAGCTCCCAGAGGCTGCTGGCTCTCACGTACAGGCCTACTCTTGAATTTTCACCCTTTGCTCCCAAACCCGGTCCGTAGGAATGACTTAGCACCCCTGCCTAGGGGCCTCCACCTGATACTTGTCCGTGTAATTTGGAGGGCCCGGTGGCAAGGTGAAAGGAGGTCAAAAGGGCTTGGGGGAAATGAGTCTCCCCCAACCCAGTTTCAAATATTTATTAATCAGCGTAAACCCCAACATGATTTTGTGCATTTACACAAATATTTCCAGGTTAAGTGGAAAATTGTGTGGACACCTTCTGGAAGATCTTCATTTTAAGCAGCTTGATAGTGAGATTTTTCATTTAGAAGTCTGGACTTGCTTCAGTTTTCTGAGCTCTATATTCAGTATAGAACTTGTATTGATCATTGGGGCCCAGTTTGTTCCAGGGTTCTGGGTTATTCTTTCTGTCTCAATTGACATCTGGATTGAACAAAGCCAGACGCGTGACATGCAGCGCTACTCCAGTACCTCTGGCTCCAATAAACACAAAGAGGGGCTCAAGCGGATCAAGTGCGGATGCTTCTTGGCCTGAGGACCCGGCAGAGCGTGGCTGAGGGCGCGGCCTTGGGCAGGGAAGGCGTGGAGGACAAATCTGCAAGGCTCGGGACTAAGTGTCTTGGGAAAATGAGTTTTGGCAGGTTTGTCTCAGAATTGAAAAAAATCATGCCCTGATTTGGCAAAAAAAGGCACAGAAAGCTCTATCTATATCTTTGTAAAGGTCACACTATGCTTTTCATAAGCACAGAAAGGGCTGATGTGAATACTGTAGTTTGATAAACTTAGGAGAAAAAAAAACTATCTGTAAGATTAATATGAAAAGATATTTTAAAGTCCCAATGGATTCTTTTCAAGGAAGCTCCAATCTTGATGTAGAATTAATATTTGGTGCTCACCTTAGACTTTTACCACCCTTGTAAAAATCATATTTTAACCAAGTTGTAGGAGAAGACAAAGTAGTTTCTGCATTGTTTATTGAGAGATAACTTTATACATTAGGCATGGGTGCACTTAAATTATATACCAGACAACCACGTAAATGAGGAGTCTTGTCAACAATGCAACTGTAATTTACTATTACAATTACTGATATTTAAAAAAAAATTATGTAAACAAAAACACGGATGTTTTGCCAAAACAAAAGGTGATAAAATCCAGAAAACAGAAACATACCTAAGGTTAGCACACTAGCTATTACAAATAGCTCACTGGAGTGATATAATACCCCAAACCCAAATTTGTGTCAATTCTGTACCAGATGAACAAAATGAGAGAAAATGACACTGATTTGACCCAGGAATAAAACATGCTGAACAGAGGTCTTCTTCATCACCAAGGTCATGCCTTTTCATTTATACCCTAAGCATTTCCCCTCCTTTTGCCATTCCTTAAAGACAGATTTTTCCTTATTATGTCTCTGGAAGGTTGGCTACCAGCTATTCACAATAAGACTCTGGTAGGGGACCCCAATCAGAGCTTGGGCTCCAGAGTGAGCACCTAATTTCATAGCTCAGTGGGTACCCATGTCACACAGAAAGTTTTTTATCACGAGTTTAGCCACGAGGCTTCTCACCTCCCTTTTGGAAAATAGGTGGTAAGATTAAAACAACAACAACAACAAACCTTTATTCAGTAAAGGAAAAGAGAAATTCTTGTGTTTATGTAATTTTTTAACCTGAAAAGGGCTAAGTTCGTTGTTGACAGATTTAAATTTGGAAAACTGGTCAATTTCTACCCCATGGCCTTGGTGACATCATGACATCCCCCTGAGTCTGCTTAATGAAAGCAAGCAAAGAAACCAAAAGAGTGATTTAAGAAAACAGCATAAAATAAAGTTAAAACATTATGTGGGTTTATCTGTTGTATTTCCTGGCAAAAGTGTCCAAGGAGCTAAGAGGTCAGTGCTTCTACCACCGTTTCCCACGGGAATCCTTCTACTCATGAGGTTAAGGCACCAGGTTAGACAAAGGTGAAAGGGTGACATGCATATGCAACACGTAAGCTCCAAGTGCTCTGTAGAAAGAGTAGCCAGCAGGAGAGAAGCAAAGTGATCCAGAATTAGGCGAAAGGTCCTGCAGGCTTCCAGTGGGTCAGAGACTAGACTAGCAGCACTAGACAGTACTATAAGGCACTCCTACAGGGACAAAGGACAAGTGGGGAGGCCAGCATGGAGAAGGAGCCCTCGGCCCCAGTTGTCCACCAGCTGGTTTACTAGCCACGAGGGATCTGGGCCAGGGCTCAGGAGAGGGGCCAGGATGAGCACGGAAAAGAGGGGGGGCTGGTCTGCAGCTCCCTGGCTGTAGGAAGGATCTTTGCTGTTCCCAGAGGAGCTGGAGGTGCCTGGCTCTCCCAGCGGGGCAGCAATGGCTTCACTGCAGCTCTAACAAGATGGCCTCTTTCTACGCAGACGGACACCAAAGCGGAACAGCAGCTGTCTGTTCACTTAACAAAGCCTCCATCATACCCAAGGGCCACTTTTATGAGGAAAGTTCCACAGAGCATGATCACTCGGAGCCCTGTTCAGTAAAACTCCTGACAACCACCGGTGTGTTTAGGAGGGAGCCCCACACTTCTGACTTTCACAACACTTGGTGATTTTTCCTTGCCACACGTCCACTGAAACACACCAAAGAAAACCCTCAAGCCAGAGATTTTGGAATCAAGAAAATCAGAATTAGAAGTGTCTACAAAGAAGGTGGCTGCTGGGTGCTCGAACCTAAGTGTGGTCACACTGCCCCACGTGGTAGAAACCAACATTTGTTAAGATGAACTGACCGGGACTTACTGACCTATCCCTGGGTGCAACCTCGAGCGCTGTTACTACCGCAGACTCAGGGATTGAGGAAAGTACCAGGCACACAACACAGAAGCTATAATGCGCACTGTCAACTAGAACCCAGAAAAGGAAAACAGAAAGTGCTTCTAAGATTCAATTCGTGCCAAGGGGGGGTGGGGAGATGGGGAGTGGTCATTTCTCTCAGTCTTGCCCCGTCTCTATTTTTTTCACATTATCTTACAGTAAGAAAAATGGTGAGACAGAAAATCCAGAAATAAAAAGGGGGGAAATTGCATGCATTTCACTTTACTGGGAGAGGTTAGAACAAAACAAAAACACATTTGTGTTGACTCCAGGCAGAATTAGAATCAGGACTTGAAGTCTTCATTATCACTAGTTATTTCAATTAAGCACAGTGGATCAGAGGAGATGAATAATTCTACATGAACATAAACAGCAGCATCAGTTTTATCCTAAATTAGCAGCGGAATGTACGTCCGCTTCTCCAGATAATGCCTCTCTTTGCAGAAGGTGTTGAGTGTGGCATCACGCTCGTCCCATCCTGGTATCACCTACAGATGACCTTTTCTGGCCCAGGGATGGGTAGAGACCAAACCCACTGGTTTGGAAGCCAAGTCTTTTAGAGGAGGTCAGGAAAGAAACTATCCAGTGTTAATGTTCAGTGTCCACAGGCAGAGACAAAACAAGGCCAAGCCCCATCAAGCTCCAGCCCAGTGAAGGTCGCTAGAGCGAGCGCCACACTCCCTCGCAGCTGGAGCCTGGAGGACATCACCCTGACGGTTGCAAACTGTGAACCTCAAGTGCTAGAGATATTCCAGTTTAGGTGGAAGCCTATTCTAGAAGAATCAAAAAGCGATTACCCTAATCAAATATTCACGCTCCTAAAAAAGATTACCCTTTAGCTCGGCAGACATGAAAATGACTAATGCAGTCCCTTGAAAAGGCAGTGAAACAAAGACGGGAGACAGGAGTTTATGTGGTTTTCAGATAAAGAGGCTTTCAACGTTAGGATAAAGCAGCTCTGGAAAGGACACAGCTCCCACTGAAGTGGACTGTTTTTTAAGTATGTTGTGGCCTTCCCACCGTGGTGCAAACTGAGGTTTATTTTAGGAACTGGCTTCGTTACTGCAGGTTTGGATGCCAACATTTCACCAGGGTTGGACTGTCTCATGAGTTTCTGGCACTTTTAGGAGGGATTTCCTCAAGTGATACACCAGGGAATGGGCCTTCCAAGTGAAAAGAGTTTCCCCTGAGTCGGATGCCAGCTCTAGGAGATTAATTGGCCATTTTCTCATGTGCTTTATGTGCAAGGTATTTAATATGGGATGAAAAACGGAACATGAGGGAAAGCAGGTATTAGCTTGGTCTTAAGAAGGTGGTAATCCACAGATTTGCTTTTGTTTCGACAGTTTCTGAGCAGAGAAACAATTACCTAACAGTGCACCGAGTAACTGGTTAGGGTTGAAAACAGTGAGGGCGTTTATGTGCTCTGAGCCATTCTGGACTGAAAAAGGCCATTTTGAATTTCCACGGCAGGCCCCACTCCTAGGCTGGCTCCGCTGTGTCCCATCGGATTGCGGTGGTGGCGACTGAGTGTTGGTGCAGGCCTGTGGCTGGCCCCGACCCGGCTGTCAGGGACTCACAGAGGGAGAGAAAACAGAAGCAGCTGGGATTCAGTGCCAATTCCGGGTAGCTGATGTTGATAGCATACTATTTTTTTTCCCCTTTTTGAAAATAAGCAGAAAACGATGTGAGTGGAAAGTTCTCCGTAGGAGTTCACAGGGCCTGCTAATCTTGAGCATAGCCCTCTAAAACGGCACTGGTGAAAACATAGGCCTTTTGAACAGGACTCCAGAATTTCACCCTGACTCTTGGCGGGTCCAACCCAGGTGTCTGTGAGTTGGGACAGGAAATTCTATACATAGAGCTAATGTGCTAGAAGGGGAGGGGACGGCCCTGCATACGGGTCTCCAAAGGCAGTGTGCCGGGGACGGCCTCGCTGACAGTCGGAATCACAGATACATTAATTATAGTGAACGCAGAAGTAAGCTACAGTGACAGGGAGCTGGGGGTGGAGGAAAAGGCACTTTGCCATCGAAGCACATCTGTTTTATAATAAGCAGGTCTCTAATTCTCTTGTGAAAGATCATGTTCTGCTATCTTCTCTGAGGCTGGAAAATATAAATACTGTATTTCTTGAAGGGGAGGAGGAAAGAGGAGATGATCAAATTTGTTTGCCTGTTTGCCAAGAGCTTGTTTGAGATTTTCCACTTTTGTGTACAATATTCTAACTGTATAACCTTTATTTCCAAGCACAAAAGGCATCTAAAGATGTTTCGTGAACAGGGCCCTGGCCTTTTAACAGGTTTTTATGCCTTGGTTACAGCTACTATATAATCAGAAAATAAATGCAAGCATGGTGCTGAGCTATTAAGTTTTTTGATGTAGCTCTGTTTGTTGGTTTTTGCTTTTGTTGTTCGAGCGCTGAGCTCTCAAGTTGAAATGTGTGGTCAGGGGCCAAAGGAACTGGCATGGGTTGAGAGGTGAAATGCTTACATCTAACAGTCTGCACAGAAGTCACTCTGTAATGTCATGTCTCTAAATGGATGGAAGTACCATCCATTTTGGGATCTGGGGGAAGTGTGGGGCAGGGAAAAGAGCAATGGTGGCAAATGTACCCTATATGTTGAGAGCCGCTGATTCTCCAGACTTGAGTAGCAGTGACACTACGAAACCATGACGGTATTGAAGGCATCTGCTCAGTGGAAACACCGTCTTCTCATATAGTCTATTGAGCATTGTTTCAATAGAAGCATATTTTTTTCTGCCTGGAAAGAGTTAAAAGTAGAAGCAATGGGAGGTATGAATTCGAGTCCCAGCATATCTCCCATTTTAGTGGCTGCCGCCCTGGCTCTTCAGAGGGCAGTGTAGTGGGAAGACACCAGCCTGCCAGGTAGCTAAGCAATTTGTTATTTTCTTATTCCTATGCTATTATTTTTAGCACTTTTTTTTAACCTTAAGGTGGCAATTATATATGCATATATATTTATTTCAACAACATAGATTTAATTCATTAATTATATTGTAAGTTGGGTATTTTCTTAACAGTCTAAAATTGATATTTTGAAATTCCACGTTACTCTGATTTTTTAAACAATTATAAAATGTGACGGTAGCCGTGATTAAATGGACCAAGTAAAGGTCAAAGTAAAAGTGCAATGAAGAACAATGAAAAATAAAGCATATAAGCTGACTAGGCAAGGAATGCTTGCACAAGAGTCTGTGAAAAGAAATCGAAGACCACCTCTTGGAATTATACACTATGTACCTTATCGACCAGTGTCCAAACTGGTGCATTAAACAACCATCCTAGGAAATTTCCACAAACCAGCACCATTAAAAAAAATCATAAACATTACCCAAGAAAACCCTGGAAAAGGCCTCTCAAGAGAGTCATGTGGACATCCTGGCAAAATGGCGGACCATCACTGCATTCGGCGGGCGTTGAGATTTGTACCAGCAGATTCGTATAGACCAACCACTTGCGTTACTGGTTGCCGAGATAGCTTCTTTTCTCAGGAAAAAGTCTTTCTGAGATTAACTTCAAATCCAGAACTAGCTCTCCTCGTAAATAGTGGTGCATACTTGCTGTCAGAGAGAGCTCGTACTCCAGTGTTCTAAGCCATCTGGCTCAGCATCAGGGACTCTGCCTCTGCATAGAAACTGAGGGGGGACGGCCAGGGAGGTGAACCTGGAAGGCTGCGGGAGTCCCTCCTGTGTTTTGAAGATTTTCTTACGAGACGGATGGCGATAGGTGCTAGCCTCAGTTACCTCATCCTCTATAAAGGCTAAAAATAAATAACACAGAAATAACCCGGAGTGGTGGTGTTCCGTAGGAAATGTTTCCTCCTGTGCTCTGTATAATAAAATGGCCGGAGAGCCAAAAAACAAAGAAAAAAAATCTGACCTATAAAGCATTGTGTGTAAACCACGTTTTGCTTGGGAGCAAGCAGCTGAAATTCATGGCTAAGTGGAATTCAGCTATTGGTAATTTTTTGAGCCAGAGTCTTCATGAACCTTTTAGACAACGATTTGTACAGAACATTCATACAGGGTGTATAGGTATGTGTATGTATATATAAATAAATACTATATCTAGCTGGAGATGAAACACACTCTCTTCCAAAGGGGTCTAACTGGCTAGTTAGGAAGCCGCTGGGGCTGACGGAGCGCTGAGGCCAATCCCTGGCCATGGGGTCCCGCCGAGTCAGGTGTTCTGGTAGGACAGCTCGAACATGCCGCAGGCCTCCTCCAGGCTCTCGTCCATGTTCAGCCTCCGCCAGAAAGACTTCTGCTTCATTTGCAGCTCTCGGCGCACACACCTCGGGCAGGGGACAGACTTTTCTTTGCATTCAGAATGGAAAACAGCTCCACAGCTTTCACACCTGCAAAGCCAACCATGGATAGCATGAGCAGGATTGAAATGAGCAAGGCAGAAACCTGCAGCAAAGGGGCCCAACACTTGATTCTGGACAGTTCTGCCACTGGGAAGGGAAGTAACTCATAGAATCCTTTTTCCCTTATCCAAAACTCTTGGTTGATTTCACTTGAAAACCTTCCTCCCCACCCCTCCCCATACCCTCTCCGAAAACTAGCTGCAGAGAGGCTGGTGGCTTATGGGTGGAGGGGAATCAACAGTCAACTAACAACCGTGATTGCTACCAGGGACAATGGACAGAGCTCTAGAAGCTCTGTGTGCTCCCTTCCTCCACACTGAGAAAGGAGTGTGGGCGGCTGCTGTGGGACGAAGTGACAGAAGACAAGAGTAAAATGCTTCGCCAAGTGAAAACACTTCGAGCACGGTGACCACCTCAGGCCCCTCGGAGTGCACACGCGCTTTCCGCTGCCCGCGAGCAGAGGTGTGCCCTGCCGACCTGCCTGCCTTTGCTTGACACCATGGAAAGGGGAACAAAGGAACTTTGCCAATTTTGAGTGATACCCTGTGACCTACTGTTTTTTTGAGTTTTTGCATTTAAATTAGAAAATCCTCCACCTTTGTATGTTTATCTTTATTAAAACAAATGGGAACAGTAAAGCAGGAAAGATCGGGGAAGAAATGATGTTTTTTAAAAGCAACACAGAGATAATCGTAATTTATAGAGAGGAGACATTCCAGGTGGATTACGAGTTTGTTGTTTGGCTTGGTGGGAAGCTTGTACAGGAGTCTAAACGGCTTGTTTTTACTGCAAAGTCTTTAATAATGAGTAACTGACAAGCACAGCCTCAGCTGCTGCTGCCGTGGGTGGCTTGCCATTGTACGTTAAGTTCTCATCCTTCCACACATGAGCGACAAGCAGCCTTACTCTGTTCCTGGAGCCCAGGGAATTGGGCCCAATAATTTGTTCAACCAGCAATATGGAGGTTCAGTCCCTGACCCGAGCCGGCTGTGAAGGAGCAGTCCGCAGGGCTCAGCCTCACGGTCCTTTTACCTTTCCTGTCATAACTTGAGTTTTAGTTCTGGGTGTGGGATGGTCTTTGGGGCACCATTTCCAAGTTTGCCACTGACACAGCTCCAGTACCATTCAGTATTTAGAATGTTTGGGGTGCTGTGTCATACTCAGCTTCCTACATTGAAACCTTAACCCCCAATGTCACTGTATTTGGCAGTAATTAAGGTTAAGGGAAGTCTTTCGGTGGGCCCTGATCTGATAGGGTTAGTGTCTTTGGAAGAAGAGACCGCGAGAGCTCTCTCCCCTCCTGTGTGCTCCATCAGGACTGCCGCAGAAGTTGGCGGCCTGCAAGCCGGGGAGAGCTCTCACCAGAAACCAAGGCCCCATGGGCCTTGGTGTGGGACTTCTGAATCCAGAGCTGGGAGAAATGAGTGCCTGTTCTTTTTTTTTTTTTTTAAATCTTTTTAATTTATTTATGCGTAAAAGCTGGGGTGTAGGCCAGAGGTGTGGGGTGGTGAGAGGATTCGCCAGAGACAGAGTGAGGAGCAGAACAGGCAGATTGAAATACACTGCTGGGGGGAGCAGCAGAGAGGCAGGAGAGGTCTGCTGCGCCATGTGGGAATCTCCCTGGCTGGGGATCAAACTCTGCTGCAGTGGCTGCGGAAAGCTTCACGGTTGTTGAGACTTAACCCACTGCACCACCACTGAGGCCCGGAATGAGTACCTGTTCTTTTTTTTTTTTTTAATAAAATTTTTTTTTAAGAATTTTATTTATTTATGTATACAAGCTGGGGTACAGGCCAGAGGCACGGGGCAGCGAGAGGGTTCACCAGAGTGGGGAGCAGAACAGGCAGAGCAGAAATACACTGCTAAGGGGAGCAGCGAGCGAGGCAGGAGAGGTCTGCCACGCCATGTGGGATTCTCCCCGGCTGGGCGTTGAACCTGCATCGCGCGCGGCCAACAGCTCCACAGCCCAGCGCTCAATCGCTGCGCCACCGGGGAGGCCCTGAGTACCTGTTCTTAAGCCACCCAGTCTGTGGTATTTTACAAGACAGCCGAACAAACCAAGACAGTAACCTTGAGCGAGTTGCTTCACCTCCCTGAGCTTCTGCTCCGTATCTCCTAAACGGAGTTTCCATGAACACACCTCAGCGAGATGCTGTGGGGGTCCAATGAGCCGAGGGGTACCGCGTTTTGCGAAAGGGTGAGAAGCGCCTGTGACACAGCTAGGACTGCTTCCTCCAGGGGAGGCGATCGCCTTGCAGTGGGTCTTCATTTCAACCTGACTTCACTCGTGTCACCATGGTGACCAAGGGCATCTTGGTCAAGCCCCTCATATTATGGAGAACCCCGAGGTTCCAAGAGGGGTAACGACTGTTTCATGAGGACACAGTGAGTTGGAGCCAGGCTGTGGCGAGAGTCCAGGACTCCTGGCAGCCCGGCCAAGGCTGTTCCCGCGGACCGAGCCGCTGGCTCGGGGGTCAGCCGCGCCCCACGGTGGAGGGGAAGAGGGCGTGGGGTCAGAGTACTTGTGTTCACATCACAAATCTTCCTTGCAGCTCAGTGATCTTGGGCAAGTTATTTACTTTCTTGGTGCTCTGGTTTCCCTATTTATAAAATGTGGCTGACCGTGACCTGCTGTTTGCTCCTGGGGAGCCGCGAGGCTGACACGGTTACCACGTGTGTCAGGACTGTGCAAACAGCATGTACCCTTAAGAGGACTTCTCGAGGTGACTCTGGTGCCTGCTTCCTTGACATTGGTGCCACCTTGGTCAAAGCAAAGGACAGGGAGGCGTCCTTTCTAGTAGCTTCCTGTCCCAAGTGAGGATGAAGGGCTGGCCTAGGTTCCCTGTGCCTCTTGTCTGGGCTGGCTCCCCCCAGGGCCAGTGGCTTTGTCCCCACAAGGTCACACCTCTGTAACCTCCTATCACTGAGGTGACACTAATGGTAGCTTTATCAAATACATTTCCTCCTTCCTGCCCCCTTTGCCCCAGTGAGTTAGTCAGTGATTTATACCTAGGGATGTTGCCCTAGGGCAGTGATTGATAAGGAGAAAACTGCTGGGTTCCTTCAGTGCCACTCCCTTATCTCTGTGATACCAGCCCCCAGGAGTGAAGAGGTTGAGTCTTATCGGATATTTCTGGTGCAACAAACACCCATGGGGTGATGGAGGGACCGAGTACACCTGCTCTTTCTAGCCAAAGGTCAGTAACTGAAGAAAAAAGGTCTGAGATAAAAAAATTAATGATTTCAAAATGGAACCAAGGCCCACTTTCTAACAATTTGTAACCCAGCAGGCATCTTTTGAACTATATAATGGAACAGGCTGATCAATGGCCTTCCCAAATTCAGAGATTCTATTGTTAATTCCCCTTCCTCCTCTGATTTTTCTCTTTAAAGGAAAAGAATAAAGAGAGGAAAAGGAAGGTAAAGAAACTGTTCTCTTGCATAAAGTTTATGGAGCTCTATAATAACAACGTAATGGGCAGGAAAAATATTTACATTAAAAAATGTAATATACAGGTGTGCCCCTCTTTGAGTAGAGGATTTTAGTGAAAAAACCTTTCACTGTGAAAAGATACACTGGCTTCTTAGTGTAAACTGACTTCTCCGACTGTATAGAAAATAAGATTTAACAAACACAACTTCTTAGGAACAGGTCTTATATATAAGGCAAATCTGCCAGTGTAATCATCTGTGCAGAAAACTGCAACAGATAATAAAAGACAATGTTCCTTCGGGGTTCCTGAGTGATAAATAAAATGAAAACCAGCACCTTCAGAGTCACTTAGTGCCAGCATTTGACAGTTTTGTAGCTTTTGGGCTGTCACTGCACACGACAGAAAGTAAAGAGCTTCAGTGTCGCCTCTCCAGTGTCCCAGAGAAGACAACTAGTGACCAGAGCTGTTCAGTGGGTTTCCCATGTTGCTCCTGAAAACATCCATTGCTTCACTTAATCCAGGGTGTCAACCTCAACTCTATCATTATTTAGAGCTGGACAGCTCTTTGTTGTAGGGTGTTTAGCATTCTCCCCATCCTCCACCCACTGGATGCTAGCAACAACCCCCCACCCCCAACCTCAACAGCCAACCGTGTCTCCAGACACTCAAATGTCCGAATGTTCTCTGGGGGTTGGGGGGAGATCATCCCAGTTGAGAACCACTGACTTAATCCACCTGGAGAAGGCGCCCCAGAGGGTCCTTGAGTAGTACTGCAACTGAATTTGCAAGTGTCACCTGTTGGTTTAGACTAATTATGAACCCATAAGGTCCAGCAGAGTATACTTACTCAAATCCCTTTCACAAATACATATTTTTAATACAGCACTTGATAATAATAACTGAAATTCACTAGCATAACCATCCGGTACTTTCTAAAAATGATTTAAACCATCCTTCAAGAGGTCAATACCCATGGCACAATTCTGCACATTGCTGAGTAACCTGCAACTTTTTATCAACTAACTCTGAGTTTTCATTCCTACCCAAAAACCATCTTGGTGGTTGGCCCTCGGTTGTATTTATTTGATCTTTGGCCACAAACCTCTGGGCTGTTTCTTTGTGGCATTCTTTGCTTCTTTATGTACTATCGGGTCATCTAGTAAATCAAAAGAACTTCTGTATTTGCTTCATAAAATATATCACTTTTAAGGAACTGTGAAGGAGTGAGGTTTCAGGAACTTCTACAATGAAAAAGGGACTAGCAGACTATCCACAGGGCTACTAACTGCAGAGGGGAGAGCTTCTCAGTACAGCTCAGTTCTTGACCTTGTCGGCCTGCCTCCCTGATCCTAGCAAGTCCATCTCTGAAGCCTGCTCTCCAGATAAGTGAAGAAGAAGGTTGGATCAGATAGTATCAGAAGTGCCTTCCAACTTGCAGCTTTTGCACAGGGGGGAAATAGCTGCTCTGGGTTTTACCTTCCTCTCTCCAAATTTTCTTGGGATAGGCCTGTGGGTGAGTGAGTAGGCATGCGCCCTTGCTGCCGTGACCCCTCTCTGCAAAGTGTCAAAATGCCACGCTGGGACCAAATGAGATAAGCCTTGAGTGAAAAGCATTACTGTACATTTTACTTATTTGCACAGAATAATCAAGCAATGAGATAGCTCATATGAGCTAGTCCTAGCCATCCAGATTTTGACCAAAAGGAGCTGACTCTACCCCTATCTCATCAAATTTCAATTAACCATTAAGGATTGCTTTCTAGGCTTTCTCCGACCCTCACTGGCAGCCCCTATCCCCAAGAGAAAATGCAGAATTGTTAAATGTTTTCTTTTGGGGGGCGGGGGCTGGCTAGAGGCAGCAGTCACTCACTACCATATGTGGAAGCGTGTTTGTGTTGTAACCACCGGGACCAGGACAGCCCACTGGAGTGAGCCAGGAGCACATCAGCACTGGGTACCCCACTGGATATAAATGAGGAAGGGGGGCCTCGTCGTGCTTCTGCGGAAGCTCTAGGGAGCAATGCCTTTCATTATCCGTGTGCCCTGGGATAGGGACAGGGGAACATCTCTACCATTGGGGGGCCACACAAATCTCACTTTATGTCTTAGTAAAGGCACTATGGTGTGAGGCTCTGTGAACTGTCTTTTCATAAAAATCACCCTTCCTGACCTATGCAAGTGCGGCAGGAGTTCATCATCTAGAAGTCTAACAGTCAACTGCCCAGAGATGGGAACAGACCCCATGTTCATGTTCTCATTACAGCTATTACTCCAGTTCATGTTCTCAGAAAGCGAACCTGCTACAAACTAACAACTAAATATGTGCAGGGGGGAAAGGTTTGCTTCTGAAATATGGCAAAGAAGCAAGAATTCCTGGCTGCAGACAGTTTCCTGTTCTGGAATGCTGATGATGTGAGACCAATTAGAGGCAGGCTCGATGGCTTTGTCCGCGGGCCTCAGTTCCAGCTGCACGCAGGGAGGTCACAGGAAACTGCTAAAGGCCCCTGCCCCAAGTTGGGGGTCACTGAAATGCTTCTGCTCATTCGTGTTGGGTTCTGCTGCTGCATTTTTATTTTTGGCTCAGGCAATGACCTCAGATATTTCACTAGGATTGAAATTCAGGCTAGAGTTTGGTTGGATCTCCAACAAGCAAAAGGACAGGCCCACAGAGCAGGGCAGAACACTGGCTGATTTCCACTCTGCAGAGCCCACAACGATGAGGGTGGGGTGCAGAAATAAGTGCACATTATCAGGCATGCAAGTGTGGTTTTGTGCACGGTTACTATGTAAGGCGCCCCATTGGGCCACTAGCTATTACTGTTTTTTCCAAGAAACCAAGATGATTATTTCAACCTCTTAGCTAAGGGAGGTAGTTATTGGGGTTTGGTTATTTTAATGTTTTGGGTTGGTGTTTTCTGCTGTTATTGTGTAAGTAAATGAAAATAAGCAAACAACTTATAATTTACTTAAATAGGAAATCAGCCAAACTCACTATGGTGTACGCCTGCATGTGTGCTCATGTGCTGTGTAGGAACTCACTTATGGATATGTGCTGTTTGGAAGGATACACAGATTGTGCTATTAAACATTCTAAGGTAAAGGGAATTAAATATGATTTAAATAAATGATACGGTCTAATACATCCATTCTTTTGTGGGGAATGGGAGGGTTAAAATAAAGAAAGACTAACACACAATTTCACTAACAAACTGATTACGGTGGTGCTGATGGCTGGGGACAGTCCAAGTTTCACAGTCAAGACGTGTGCCAGGATTACCAGAAATCTGCACTCCCCCCCAGTCTCCAGATGCTGTTCAGTTCTGCCCCAGGAGAAGCAGGTGGGATGGGGAGGAAGAGAGAAAGGGTTTGGAAACAATGGATTTCAAAACCATCGTGGCTTCTTGCAGAGCCAGAAATGGACTACACAATTGGGATTGTGCACTGTGTTTTTTTTTTTTTTTCCTGGTTGAGGGTAGGGAAGGAGGTGGGGCTAAAAAGAGCCATATGGTTTGATTGGGATAGTATGAGACTGGAAAAGATTCAGCTCTTTTGGCCAAATGTCTGGCAGATCTAGGCATGCATGTGCTAGTTTGTGAAGCAATTTCAATAGTTCTGGTAAATGTGAATAGAATGGTAAATGTGAATACTGTAAGATTAAAATTAGACATTAAAAATTAGACATTTAAATGAGAAAACATCTGGCTGGCTGGCTTTTTGCCCCTATTTTTACATAATTTATCATAGACTAGCTCTATGAGCTAGGTACTATTTGTCTTTCTATTTTTAACAAGTCAGTTAGTCAACAGATCAAAATATCGATAAAGTGAAACAATAGAATAAAATGACTGGTGCTTATCTGGTCCCACACTGGTAGGAAGTAGTGACTTTGGACCTGTTTCAGTGTTCTGACTTGAAATCTGGCAGTCTGTACCATAACTAGCCACATGGTGAAGTTATTCAGCACACCCCCAGATACCTGCCAGGACTGAGCTGGGAAGGACAATGGGTATTTTTTAATTTATCTTTTAATCCCCAGCGTTAATTAAGGAAGGGTTTTTCCTTGAAGGTAGCCCACAAAGCATCTGGCTTTCACAGGTCTTGCACTTTTAGTTTGCAAACCGAGTTCAGTTAATACCTTTGACAAAAGCTTTACTTAAAATGTTGGCTTTGAAATAGAATGTAAACAAGGGTTAATTGATTCATTTGTTAATTGTGCTGCCCTACTGGGGACAGTAAATTACTATTATCTTTAATACAAATGCTTAATCAATGCTTCTTGCTAGTTTGCAGATGGTGGAGTCTCGGGAATACTCTATGTGTATAAAATCATGATACATTCGATCTAAATGAGACAGTGTTTTGGGGAGAGGGAAAATGGATAAATTTCTGAAACTTCAAGTTTTTTTTTTTTAATGGTTCATCTGGCAGTTAATGTAATTATCAACAAACAATTGTCCATTTCTTCTTGGGAATATCTTTAGGAAACTCTTGTTTAGTAGTAATGAAAGCAAAGGAGCTGTAGGAACATGCAAATATTTTTTTACAATTTTTGAGAAAAGCTAGAATATATTATAATTATAGTCATAGAGAACTGTAAATAAGAGCAAAGACTTTCTGTAAAAATTTCTAAAGGAGTTTAAAACACCTAAGTGCCTAAGAGATGTTTAGAACTGGTTTGCTACATTTCCAACAAAGGCAGTGAATGAGAATATTAATAGGCTAATGCAGATTTTTAAAAATCTTGGTTTATATGTGGACTTCCACTGATTCACCGTTCTACTTTTTATATGTAAAACTGAAAATTTTAACTGTCAAGACTTTGAAGTAAGCCTCTTTAAAAGAAGTGCAGTTTATAAGGATGGTATGTACCTAAGACTTTCACTGGGATTTACTTCTACTTAACGTATTACATTTCAATTTGTCAAAGTACTAAGACATTTAAGGTAGCCACAGTAAAAGAAATTTTCAAGCATGGGTACACTAGAAAAATGCAACAGAGTTCAGAAGATAAACCATATCTGATTTTATGAGTAGTATGATTAGGTGCTTAGGAATAAATTATTAATGGAAATTTAAAATGAGAAAGGCATTCAAATACCAGACCCAAAGTGTTTGTCTAAAACTTTAGACTGCCCCCTCCTCACGTGTCTCTTCTCACCAATACAATTTTCTTAGCAAGAGGTGCTGCATAATTTTCTCATGTTCAATCTAGTCTAGGCCAGTGGTTCTCAAAGTATGGTCCCTACACCAGCCAAATCAGCATCACCAGTGGACTTGTTAGAAATGCACATTATAGGTTCCCACTTTAGAATTACTGAATTATAAACTCTAGGGTAGAGCCTAGAAATCTGTGTTTTAACAAGCCCTACAGAGAATTGTGATGAACGTGAAAGTTTGAGAACCCCTGTTCTAGGGCCAGTCATTTCCAAAGATGGCGGGGCTCTCTAATATATCAGATAGGGCTGTTCTAAATACTCAGAACAAAAATAATGGCCTTTGCAAAATGAAAATAGGTAGTGACATTAATTAATAGTCTTATATAGGGCTTTACATATATATTATTTTTTCATAGCTAGTAGGTATGAACCTCATTTTTTTCTTTAATTACAAGTAATAGGAGGTTGTTTATGTGTATATTGGACATTCGCATTTTTTTAGTAAATTGACTCATGCTCTTTATCTATTTGCTATTGACTTACTGACTTCTAAAGATTTTTTTATAGTCAAGAAATTAATACTTAATCACATGTGTTGAAAATATTCCTCTGAGTTTCCTGTTTACATTTACCTTTATGGAATTTTAAGCACTTCACATTTTTTATGTATTTAAAAAAGCATTTGGGTTTGTACCAAGTTTAGAAAGGTTTATCTCATTTTACAATTATAAAAATATTCACCCATCTTTTCTTCTAGTACTTTATGGGCTTAATTTCTTTTTTTACATTGGAATATTTGAGCCATTTGGAATATAAATCGATGTAAAAACTATGGTAAAATCCAGCATTATTTCTGTTTCTCCAAATAGCTATCTAGATCCCAGTTCCTTCTATGAGATGATCCAGTTTTTGTTTCACTGATTTGCTGTGCTGCCTCTATGATATTTTAAATTCTCATATCAGTTAGGTCTATTTCTGTACTTTTTGAGATGCTGTTCCACTGCTCTGCATATGCCAGCACTAATACTGTTTTAGAGTAGATTTTTATGTTTGGTAAAAAGAGTTTCCCCACACATAAACAACATTATATATTTAGAGGTCAAATTTTACACAAGCTATATTAGGGAAGTTAACCACTGCACATCTTTCTGTCAAATAAGAAAAAAATAGGTATGTATACCATCAACTTATTTAAAAAATTCAAGTTATGGTTTTATTTAAAAGATTTACTTAAAATGGGATGGATCTTAGGGGTCAAGGACTGATCTTTGCTTTAGATATTTGATGAGCATCATAGATTCTTGTTCATCTTTATATAGTGATAAAGGTATTGTACAACTTTGGAGGATTAAACTAATATAGGCTGATTATTTACATGTTGATAAAATTAAGAAACATCATTTGATTAATAATACATAAACTTTCAATAATTAAAAATACCCTACTTTGCATGAACCATACATGTATTATCTTGGAAAAACATTGCAATAATGCTTATGACCTGGTATATATAGTACTAAATGAAGGAAGAAGACAAACAATGCATGTTTAGTAGTCCTTTCATTCGGTGAGAGCATTATTTGGAAGTTTTATTTCCACTCATATTGGTAAAAGTTTGACAGAACAGATAATCACAGTAATAAAAATAGTTTTGCTTTGTACACAAGTAATACATAGACATGTAAGATATCTGGAAGTCACTGAAAACTTTATTTCGTATATGTTCATAATATGGGGTGGAGAAGTTTAGATGCTAGTATATCAGCAAAGAAAACTCTCAAAGGGAGAATTTAAAACATAGTTGCTCCCTGGGGGAGGCCAATAGGAGCCTTCAGCTTAGTTCTGGTTAGCAACATGCTTTGCTAACTCAAAAGTAAGCCTTTTCTCTTTCATTGTTTCTGGATGATGGCTTGGGCAAGCTCTTTTTTTTTTTTTTTTTTTAAAGATTTATTTTTGCATACAAGCTGGGGTGTGGGCCAGAGGTGTGGGGAGGTGAGAGGGTTCACCAGAGACAGAGTGGGGAGCAGAACAGGCAGATCGACCAAAATACATTGCTGAGGGGAGCAGCGGGTGAGGCAGGAGAGGTCTGCTGTGCCATGTGGGAATTTTCCTGGCCAGGCCTGAAAGGAACTCGAACTCTTGCAGCTGCAGACAGCTCCACAGCGCAGCACTTAACCCGTTAACCCGCTGCACCACCAGGGAGGCCCCTGGGCAAGGTCTTTAGATCCCTCAGTGAGGAAAACCTGAGCTAAGAAACTTCTGGGGAGTTCAGAAGTGTTCAGTACTGCTCTAAGGTGCTATGTAAGAATTGCCTCCATGTACCTGAAGTAGGATCTTGTGGAAGCGTGACGAAGGGAAAAGTCATCTTTCTTGCTTTGACATTCACATCATTTCTTTCCCTAAATTTCTAGGCTGGTATCTATTTCTAGGCTTCATGGTTTTCCGGAAAAACCATGCTTCTCGGGTTACTTCAAACCTCACTACCTGCCCCTACCCCATCCTATCTCTCCCTGCTCACTCCCGTACCCTCTCGTCTCTCCCGCTTGCCAAGGAAAATTTGTCTTTTTTCATTCTCAATTTTGAAATTTTCCTCTTCAATCATTGATGGGAGCTACTTCCCACTTAAGTCTTTTATGTTTTCTTTCTCTCCACCCTCCTCCCAACTTTCAAGGTCAAACTAGATCTTTCAGTTAAATCAGTTCAAGTTAGTGGCTTCCAAAGTTTCCAGTGCAGTCTTTGAACCAGCAACTGGTTCATTACTTGCAAGTCAGCCTATTATGTTATTGGCTTTATAAAAGAGATCCACATTTCTGTTTCTCACATGAATCACTACTTTTAAAATATTATCTTTCCCTGACTTCTCTTCATAAATTTATAAAATTTGTGCATCAATTTTGGTGAGAACCTCCCCCGCCACCTCCCATAGCAGCGTCACCAGGTAAGGGTGGGCAGTAGTCTTTCACCCTCCTTGGCTGGCTGTGGGTGTTTCTTGTGAGGTGAGTGCTCTGACAACAGGGAGCAGCAGAAAGGGAACTGCACTGGGGTTCAGCTGCATGAATTCCTCTAGCTGTGAGTGGGGTGTTGGGTGCAGTGTTGGCTTCCACAGGGGATGTCAGGGTGGATGAAGGCTGGGGGAATGCTGTATGTTGCAGAGGTGGGATTAATAGGCTGGTGGCTGCTAAATTCTTCTCACCCCGCACTCTACAAAGGTTCCAAACTCTGAAATCATTCAGTGCAAACATTAATAGCAACTTTTGTGCAGAGTGTGAACACCTATGGACCTAGTCTTAAACTCTATTTTAAGCATTTTGAAAGCATCAGCAACTGCACAGTTGATTATTAATGGCAGCTGTAGATAGCATATGCAGATGTTTCCTGATGCAGCACAAAGTGATTAAATATTCAGAATACAGAAGGGGTTTAATAAAGATAGGATAATGTACATTAGGCATTGAGCTAAAAACAAAGAGACTTTTTAAAAGACAACTTTAACAAGACATTACAATCTGTACTCCCATAATTGGATAAGAAAAGTCTCCAACTATCATAAACATACTGTCAAAACCAACACTCCATTGTACCTTTTGTAATTCTAAGGAATAAAACAGTTCATTTCAGAACATACTGCTCAGTCTGAAAAGTCAACATTTTTTTGTATAGAAAAGTAAATACTCTTTCTCTTCTCCATTGTGTATTCAGGTTACTTATTTACAGTCCCATGGGGAAGGGAAAAAGTACACACTAAAAAATGACCTAAAAGATGTTTTGAAAATTAAATTATTGGAACAGCTTAGCAAAGCTCATATTTTTGACATTAGAGTCTCCATTGGGCCAGTAAAACACATCTGTCCCTAACATATGTAGGAGGCCAACTATCACCCAATAAAGTGCCGTATTTTGGTAATGCCTGCATTTAAATAGACAATTTCCCAGAAATTAGTTTAAAATCTATTTAAAGTAAAATATGCTAACAAGTTTAAGTTTGAAAGAATGAAAACAAAGCAGACTCTTTATTATTCATGAATTATATATTGAGCATTTACTATGTGCTGTTTATGATGCAGAGGATGAAGCAGTAAGCAAAATAGGAAAAATCTATTTTCTCATGGAGCTTACAATCTTTCATAATGGTGGACTGAATCAATTTGAATTTATATCCTAAGCTTTCTGGGTAAACTATCAAAATCAGTTAACTTCACTGAAAACATCGTGACAGACTAGGAAACAGACTAACACAAAATGTTAAGCCATGAAGTTTAAGTAGATTTTCTTTCGTCAACAGAAGCTTAAAACAGTGCCCTGTGTCTGTAGGTGGGGGTAACTTATCAAAGGGCAAACTGAATTAGTGGCAGAGTCAGGAACTGCATTTAAACTTCGGTATTCCTAGTCGAGTAATCTTTCTGTGGACTAACCTGCCTCTGTTTATTAAATAGGCCTTAATGATTTTAAAGCCAATTAAAATTACCGATCAATAAAAGTTTATATGTTAAATGTGACTATTTTCCTGGTTTGTATATGTGATAAAAAAGCTGGATATAAAATTATGTATTCAATAAGATCTCAGTTTTATTAAAAAATACATATACATTCATAGTTATGGGAAATTTCTTCTTTATACTTTTGTGTATTTTTAACATTTTCTATAATGATTGTTTAATTTTATATTTAGAAAATTAAACTATGAGTTAAACAATGATGAACTTTTTCTCCCTTCAACCAACCAAAAAATTAGGTTGTCTGAAATACCTCCAGATAAGATGGTTACCACAATATTAATCAGACACCTGTCTAGAGGCTTGGTAAGAAGTATGTCTAGGTGCAGATGATAAGTCATCTATTCATGTGACCAAATGGCTTCAAAAACCAATCTCAGACTCAAGCTGCTAGGGTTGTGTTTATAAATGCACCGTATTTATTAAGAGGCTGAATGGCATAAGTGGTCAGGTCAGCCCTGAGGATTTCATAAAAGTCTCCTCTGTGTCAGCAGACATTCTGAAACATTTGGACATGTGAATATAGGAGCGACCAGGCCAAGGTGAACTGTTATTTACCAAGTTACTCTTTGACCAACGTTTAAAAGCAAAAAAACTAGCATCGTGTTAGAGTTTTTTCTTTATCATTTGGGAGCTTTCTGGGCTTTGGCTTTTCCACACCCTAAAATGCCTACATGGTCTCCATAGTCCCTTCCATCTCTGTTAGTTTATGATTCTAGAGCCACAGGCAGGAATCCCGTCCTTTATGATCACTGTGAAGGGATCGTGGAGAAAGTCACTCAATATGCTCCTCTTCGGTGGGTACCAGAAAGAGAAAAGAACAAAAAGCAGAGAGGAACAAATGGTTGCTCAGCAGAGGTACCTAGGAAGAGGAGTCCCAGTTTCCTCTAGCTGTTTCAAGGATCCCACACCTCATTACAACACTCACTGAGTGGCTGCTTCCCAAGAAAAGCCACAGAAAGGAAATATCATTAAAAAAGCGTATATACACTGGGGAAGCGGCTCCCCTCCCCACAGCCCAACCAAGCCACGGCTGTTGTTCCCCATTGTTGAACAGGATGTAACAGGACTGCCAAGCGCAGCCCACAAACCTGCTAATTAGGTGCACTGACAGTGTTTGTTTTGGAACCATTTACCAACAAAGGAATGTGTCAGGCTGATTAGTGAGAAAAGGGTATGTAATGTATGTGTATTTGAGTCCAGATGAGGGCATAATCCAGGTATTCAGTCTGTTTGTGCAAGGACTCACAAAAAACAAAGGTTGAACAAATAGGAAGCCACAGGGAAAGACCAGCTTCTGGGCAGTGTTCATTCTCTTCAGGAGTTTTATTTGACTCCCTCCACTTCCACCGAAAACATTCCTGCCTAAACATGAAACTCTCTTTCAAAAAATAACAAATTCTAACTGGCTCCCCAGAAAAATGGAAGAGTCTTTGAAAGGTTGCTGGCAAATCTGGAGTCTGATGATTTTCCAAGCACATAAGGAAGCGACAACTTTTGGTGAGGCTCTCTCCACATGTATCCTCCATGGAAACTGCTCTGTGCTCCATGCTAACATAGACAAAGGGAACTAGGGCAACAGAAAGCACAGCTCTTACTGGGCCAGCCGCTTAAGTTGTGCTGAGAAAAAGTGTGCATCTCAGCATCTTCTATGTGAAGAAGTAATTCTATACTTTATAATAGAGTACTTTCTTTCTCTTACACAAACCACCAGATTTGACTGCCATTGGCTACTTGAAGTTTCAAGCCTACATGAAGCTCAGCGAAGAGCAGAAAGTGCCAAGGCAAAGACAGAAGTCCATGCCCCAACAAGTCTAGGTCCTCAGGGGCAGGGTGGTGGGGATTGCAACAAAATGCAAAACAACGAAGACCGATTCAAAAGGTCAACTGTGTTGGGAGGTGTCTCCATGTCCTTCAGCACAAATTGGACATTTCTGGAGCTTGGCCAGATGGGTGAAGCAATGGGGCTTGAACGAAGTTCTTTAGGGAGGTCCAATTTTTTGGTGAGCTAACCTGACAAAATAGATTTTTAAAGTGAAAAAGGGTAAGTCTTGTTAGAAACTCACTTACCCAGACTTTTGGATGAGGCCAGTGTTCTTTCTCAATAGACAGATGTAAAAAAAATGCTCTTTAAATGTGTGCAGATTGGACGTGGTGTCTGAGTATGTTGACTGCACTGGGAAGAGTTTGGTGTTGACAGGTTCAAGGTCCTGAGTACAACCGTTATTTCTTGGTAGAAGCAAGGGAGTGGTGAACTACCATATGTAAGGAAAACTGGCAAGTAATGCTCAATTGCTTTTCTGAACCCCTTCACACCCCGCTTTAAAAAGACAAGTGACTCTTTCAAAAGAGTGACTGCTGAGCTGCAGACGCCTCCTAACACAGGAAGAACCTCTCCTAGGATTTCTTCCCAAGGGCAAGTTAACACTGTTGACTCACATCAGAGAAATACTTCAACCTGTAGGTCAGTTTTCAACCTTCTGTATAACACTGTAGTGTTACTTCTGACTGGTACTATGACCTCTATCTTCCTAAGGACTATTTTCCCCTTTGCAATCTTTATATATAATTGACATGTGTAATTGAAGAGATATAATTGATGTGTAACACAGGTTTAGGAAGACAACATGATGATTTCATATATGTACCTATTGTGAAATGATTACCCACTAAGTTGAGTTACAGCCATCACCTCACGTAAATTTTTTTTCTTGTGATGAGAACTTTGAAGATTTGCTCTCAGTAACTTTCAAGCATGCAATACAGTATTGCTATCTTAGTCACCACGCTGTAATTATGTTTTCAAAATTCAGTTACGTAATAAATGGAAGTTGGTACCTTTCGAAAACCTTCACCAATTTTTCTCAACGCTGCTGGTTCCCCTACCCCAGCCTCTGGCAGCCACCAATCTGTTCTCTGTATCTGAGTTCAGTTTTTTCATAATCCATATATAAGCGAGATCATACAGGATTAGGCTATCACTGATTTATTTCACTTAGTGCAAGTATTTTAAATTCTCTTAACTAATCAGTTTTTTTAAAAAGCTTTGTCAGTGTCCTTAATGAATGCATATCTACTTGGGGACCAAACAATGTTTATGGAATCCTACTGTATGGAAAACATCAAATTCAATATTCAGTATAATTTTCCTATGGTATGCCTATATCTAAATCCAACCCCAGTGTTGTAAAGGTCATAAAGTCTATAAGAGCAATGCTTTCCATATTGGAAAACCTGTGGGGAAGATTTGTATGCCACATGAAAAAGATCAACAGAGCCAAATGGATCAGACAGAAAGGATGGACTGACTCACGGTAGATGGTGTATTTTGTAAGTCCCATGTTAAATGCATGTTCAGTGTTTTTAAGATGAAGTGTTTATGTATTTGTGATCTGGAAGCATTTCAAGACTCAGGAATGGCATCTTCACAGCAATGCGTGAGGTGAGATAGTTTCCTAAACAGCATTATGTTCTTAATAGGGAGAGAAAATTAGGGAGATGCAGTGATGTCAGAAAGAAGCTGGCTAAGAGGTAATTTAAGGATTAAAAAAAAAAAATCTAAGTCTGGGATCATTTTGTGGATTTATGTGATTTTTGCTTTTATAAAAGTCATGTTTTCCCGTAAGTCAGAACATTATCAGTCTAATCTTCCTATTTGTAATTCTGAAAAGTTAGCCCTTATTTCTTATTTTCAATCAAGGAAGGCATGCTTTGTCATTTTTATTTCTTTAGGATGTGGAATTTTATCATTGTTTTAACAGACTGTTTCTCTCTCCCAAAGCTGTGTGTTTTTGTTTTAGTCCTCCAGGAGGGTAAATGTTGGATTAGGCTTAAGTAAAGCAGTCTTACAGTTCTGGATCTTCCTATTGTATTTAAAATCTTGCAATTTGGATTTTAGTGCTTTCCCATTTAGGTTAGAGTGAGGTAACCCATTAGGTTAGAGAGAAAGGTAGAACTCCATTTATTTGTTTGAGAAGAAAGACTATCTCATGATAAAATGGTCAGCATTATCTTCTGTAGTGTATCCCAGTGAAACAAACTGGGGTATGACTGGGCAGCCTGATGAAGGCAAATCTTTAGCTCCCACACGTGCTGCTTGGCCGGCCCGTCCTACAAGGCATGTATAGAGATGCAAGTTCCACTGTCTCTTTCCCAACAGCCCTTCGGCCATTTCACAAAAGAAAGACGTATCTTCCCCCACCACAGCACAACTTGAAGTGTAAAAACTTTCAGGGTGGCAAGTAAAGCAAGAATTCAAAATCAAAATTAGTTATTATTTTGGGGGGGCTTCTCTAATGATGAGGTACATAAATTTTTCAAAATTTTTTTGGGGTATTCTGCAAAAAGGGTTTGAAGACCAAAGGTACAGAAGAAACAGTGAGGTATAATGAAGAAAGCATGGATTTTAGACTCAGATGTATTTGGGTTCATGTTTTGGCCTTATCTCTTGGGCCAAGTTAATTGCCTTCTCTGAACCTAGGTTTCCTCGTAATTAAATTGGAGGTAACAGTATTTCCTCAGAGGACTGGAATAAGAATTAAATGATGAGATATGTAAATTGCTGGCACTAGTACTCGTAAATATCAGTGTCATTCCCCTTCAATCCCAGCACATTCTCCATGGCTGCCAGATGGTATTCTAAAAATTAATGCTCAAGCTATTTTTTTAAATTACACATTCATGAGCTTTCCTCTGCATAACAATTACTAAGGAAAAGAAAGCCAGAATGAGCTGACCACTGTCCCATAGATAGCTGTTATCAGACAGACATGTTGAAACCTAGCACATTCTAATACAAGAAAAGTAACTTCACAGTGGAGAAATCTAACACCAACACTGCAGTGGAAGGCCTGTTGCTGGGCTAACCCGTGATATGATGTGTTAAGAATGGCACCTTACCTCCATGGTCTTCCTTCACAAACCCATAAAACCCAGTCTAATTATGAGAGGTTTAATTAAGAAAAAAACAACAGGTATATCCCAACAGAGGATTTCTACGAAGGAACGATTGACTAGTACTCCTCAAAGGTGTCAAGGTCATAAAAATAAAGTCTAAGCAATTGTCACAGCCAAGAGAAACTGACACCACCTAGGAAGATGAGACAACCCAGTGCAAGATATACTGACATCAAAAGACACTATCTGCACTGTCTTTACTTTTTTTCTGTAAATCTAAAATCGTTCAATAAAGTTAATTACTACTCTTCAGCTTTAATCTGAGAGTCAACTGTTGAGTTGGATGAATTGCTCTACTTTAATAGACTTTATTTTTTAGAACCATTTTAGACCTACAGAAAAAATGAGCCGATACTACAGAGTTCCCACATTACTGTCTTCTTCTCAGTGTTTCCTATTATCAACATCTTGCATTAGTGTGGTACATTTGCTCCAATTAATGAGCCAACACTGACATGTTATTATTAACTAAACATAGTTTAAATTAAGGTTCATGCTGTGTTGTATACAGATCTGTGAGTTTTGACAAATCTACACTGTTACAGAATCATACGGAAAAATTTCACGAGTTAGCAATCTCCTGTGCTTCGCCAACTCCTCCCAGCAACACCTTCCCAGCCCTCTGGTAATCATTTTTTATCGTCTCTAGTTTTTTCTTTGTCAGAATGTCATATAGTTGTAGCTACACAATATGTAGCCTTTCAAATTGGTTTCTTTCACTTGCTAATATGCATGTAAGGTTCCTGATGCCCTCTTGGGCCTGAGAGCACATTTCTTCCACTGTTGAATGCTACTGGCTGCGTGGGCATACTACCTGTGGAAGGCCATCCTGGTTGTTTCCAGGTTTTGGTGATTATGAATAGAGCTGCTTATAGACATCCCTGTGCAGGTTTCTGTGTGGATATGATTTATTTAGATGCATAATGTTTAATCGCCAAATATTTTGGAATTTTCCAGGTGTGTCTTTGCTATTGGTTTTGAGTTTAATTTCATTATGGCCCAAGAGCATACTTTGCATTTCTATTCTGTTAAATTTTTTCAGATACGTTTTATGGTCTAGAATGTGGTACCTACTGGTAAATGTTCTTTGTGAGCTTGGGAAAAATGTATATTCAATTGTTGGATGAAAATGTGAATTGACACAGATGTCAACTAGAGCCAATTGATTGAAAGTGCTTTTCAGTTTAACTATATATGCTTACAGATTTTTTGCCTACTGGATCTGTTAGTGACATGACAGGGTGCTGAAATTTCTAATTATATTAATGTATATATGTACTAATATATATTATGTGATGTGTATATATAGATATATATATATATCTATATCCATATATATATCTATATATATATCTATATATATATATATCTATATATACACATCACATAATATATATTAGTACATATATACATTAATATGTACTAAAACCCAGTCTAATTATGAGAGGTTTAATTAAGAAAAAATTAATTAATAGATATAGGGAGTGGGTACATAATTTTTTTTACAAAATAGTGGATTTGTGTATTTGTTTCTCTTAGTTTTTTCTCATGTGTTTTGACTTTGCTCATATACAATAAGGATTATTATGTCTCTTTGGAAACCTCACTCTCTATCATTAAGTAATGCCCTTTTGTGAAAGAGTGGTGTTTTTTTAGGTATTCAATAAAACTCACTGGTGAAGTCACCTGACTTCATTATGGGAAGATTTAAAAATTACTAATTTAATTACTTTTAATTAGTAAATTGGCCTACTCATATTTCTGTTTCTTCTTGAGGTAGCTTTGGTGATTTGTCCTTCTATATATTATAAATGTGTCCATTATGTCTAAATTGTCTACTTGTTGACATGAAGTTATTTACAGTACTTCTGTATAATTCTTTCAATTGCTATACCATTTTCACTCCTTATTTTGGTAATTTGTGTCTTCCCGCTTAATCTCTTGGTCAGTCTAGCTAAAGGTTTGTCAATTATGTTGATCTTGACAAAGAACCAATTTGTGGTCTCACTGATTTATTGTTTTCTTGTTTGCTATTTCATCAATATCTGCTCCAATCTTTATTTCCTTTCATCTGTTTGCTTTGGATTTTGTTTGCTTTTCATTATCGAGTTTAAGGTGGAAAATTTAGGTTATTGATTTGAGACCTTTTTCTTTTCTGATACTGGTATTTATAGCTATCTATACTTTAAGCATTACTTTAGCTATATTTCATATATTTTTACATTTTGTATTTAATTTTAAAATATTTAAACATTTCTTGTTACTGTTTTTTTTTTTTCTTTGATTCCATATTTTGGGGTTTCTTCTGTTTTTTTCTACTGCGGATCTTAATTCCATGTACCAAGGAACATACATGGTATGAGTTTAGTCTTTAAAAATTTATTGAAACTTGTTTTGTGGCCTAGCATATGATTTCTTATTCAGTTAGAAGCATTAAAAAATATAATTTCAATGTTTTTAACAAACATTTTTTATTGTGATATAATTCACCTTGTATACAGTTCACTGATTTTCAGTGTACTCACAGGACTGTAAACATCACCACAATTGAATTTCAGAACATTTCGTCACCCCTCAGAAGAATCTGTACCCACCTGTAGTTACTCTTTTTACCCCTTACTCCAGATACCAGGCACCCCACTAATAGACTATTGGTCTCTATAGATTTACCTATTTAGGACATTTCATCTAAAGAGAACATTAAATATGTGGCCTTTTGTGTCTGGCTTCTTCACTTAGCATATGTTTTCAAGGTCATCTACACTGCAGCATGTTCACGCCTTTTAACACTGAATAATATTCTATTGTGTGGATGTACCACATTTGTTTATACAGTCATCAGCTGCTGGTAGTTTATGTTATTTTCACTTTTGGGCTATTACAAATACTGCTGTTATAAAACATGTACAAGTCTTTATCTTGTATACATTTTTAAAGAAGTATATAATCTCTAGGCTATGAGTTAAGTACCTGTTACTCAGAAATCTGAAGAAAGAGAGAGAGAGGGGGAGAGAAAGAGGGAGAGAGAGAGAGAGAAAGAATATTCTGGAGAGAGAGACAGAGACTGACATTGTGTGTCTGTGTATGTGTCTTTCTCTGTGTGTGGCCAACCCAAGTTCCTGAATATTTACAAATAGTCTCTGGGTATAAGGAGAGGCCCAAAGGGCTGAGTCAACTCTTAGTAGCTTAGCTCTACCCTACATGCTTCAACTTTCCCTGGCTACATGCCTTACCTTCTGTTCTGAACCACATGTAAGTGAGCCCTGCAGGGTGGGAAAGGAGCCCTGGCACTCATGCCCAAAGAAGCCAGTACACATACACACAGCATATACTCCTATTATGCTTTGGGGATGAAAGGAAAAGTGATATGTATCATTTTGTGATTTAAGAAAAGCTATAGTGAAAATCCTGCTCTCAAGTTGGGGGAACAAAAATCATCCATCAATCAATGGATGTGATGATACCCAAATACTACTTTGGTTAGAAAAATAATCCCACATAAACTCCCACTTTTCTCTCCTTTGGGTCCTAAAACTTTCATCACTATACTGCAGTGCATCTGTGGAGAAAAGCATGTGGTTAGCCAGATAGTTATTCACCAGCGTCCTCTACTTTTATTCCTAGCTGTCGGTTCAGCCTTGGCCTTTCTCGGAGATTGCAACTTCCCTTTGCCTATCGCTTGACCCTGAAATGGTTGTGAGGATTCTTCCTCTACAATCTTCCTTCGAAACGTGAATCTGAACACTCTTTGTTATCTAAAAAGGGAGAACGAGGCGATGTTTCTCATTCTGGATAAAGATTGTGCAGAGCGGGAAACAAATAAAGGAAACCAAGGGGTAAAAGTGTTCTACAAGAATAAGGAAAATCAGATCCAGGACAAAGAGAGACAGTACTTGACTAAAACTCGGCCTGATCTGGCCAAATAGAACCGCATATGACATACTCAGGCATATTTTTAAAGGACAAGATATTCTGTACCTGCTTGTTGAAATATCCTCAAAAGGGTAGAGAATCTCTCCATTGTTACAGATTTCACAGATGAACCCCTTCTGGCTACAAAGACTGCAGCTGTACACGTGTGAGGTGGCAAATTTAATCACCTTGCCCAAGAATGGAGCCAGCTTCCCCTCTATCACCTGCAGAAAGAGAAATGGGGCAAGGAAGTCAATTCATTGAGAACAGAAGTCTTGCAGACGCAGGAGGACTGGAATTCCTTTCCTTCACACAACAGGAAAACCTCTAATTATAATTTCTCAGCAATACTGAGAAAGAAAAGACATGGTATTTTCATTCCAAAAGAACTCTCTGGCTTAAACCACTGGAGGTTGGAAAATGAAGATGTTGAAACTTCTTTTTTATTCCTTTTTCTTTGAGTGGTATAAGGGGACTAAGGACCAACAAATGGAGAACTCTACTCTCACAGACCAACTTCAAAGTTTTGCTGCGTTATAGAGGAGTGTGTGGATTTCCCAAAGTAGACTGGAAACAGACTGGGCAAATATAAAATTTTATATCATACATTCAGTAGTATCTTTTCTCTGGAGAGTTAATGGGGTAGTTTTTTTTCACCATCTCCTCCAAGAACATAAAAGATATGGGGGAAAGTAGGTTCTTTAACTTCTGGTAAGTATAATAACATAAAGAGGTTGCAATTTGGCAACACAAGGGCCATATCCAACCTGAACTTTTTTTTTTAAGTCTCTTAGTGATTAAAAAATGAGCCAATTTAATAATTGGGAAATTTCACATAAAAATCCATATGTTTGGCTTCTTTTAGAAAATCATTATGTCCAGCAAAATGAGGCCTGACTTCATGATGACGAGCCTGGCTCTGAGGAGGGAATGTTCACTCCCATGAAGGCAGCACCTTTCCAGTGACAGGGGACCCCATGTCCTACTGAATGCACCTGCCTGCCCCCCAGTTACCTGCTGGCTTGCACACATGTGTGAGTTTGGGACCTCTGGTTAGTCCAACCCCGCCTCACTTAACCAACATTGCATGTGCTTCAAAGACCTCAGCAGTTCATACACTGACAAGATGAAGTCTGCCTTTCTCTCTCTCTCTCATTAACACATTCCCATACATGCTAATTTTGATAGAATATGAAAAAATTATATTTGGATATAGCCAGATACTTTCAAATGAATACACAGTGGAAATGTCAATTTTATATACAAATGATATCAGGGAAATGGAGTAAATCATACCCAGAGAGAATGCCAATGTAAGTAATGCCAGTACCAATATGAATAAATACTAGAGACTGATCAAACAAAAATAAAAGACTACAGGGAACATAATGATATATTTTGCTAAAAAAGAAGCGAAATGTAACAGTAGAGATAAAAATGGAGGTGGTGATCTTATTGTGAAACAATCTCATGAGTGTTGTAAAAATAAAACTAGACCACTTTCTCAGATAACATGCAAAAATTAACTCAAAATGGTTTAAATACTTGGACATAAGACCAGAAACAATAAAATTCATAGAAGAAAACACAGAACACTCCACGACATTGACTACAGTGTTGTCTCTGAGGACTTATCTCCAATGGCAAGGAAAACATAAGCAAAAATAAACAAATGGGACTACTTCAAACTAAAAGGCTTTTGCACAGTGAAAGAATTACCATTAAAATAAAAAGATATCCTTTCAAATGGGAGGAAATATTTGCACATCATATATCTGATAAAGGATTAATAACCAAGATCTACATAGAACTCACAGAACAAAAAAACAACACAATCAAGAAATGGACAGAATAGCTAAACAGACAATTCTCTAAAGAAGACATGCAGATGGCCAACAGGCACATGAAAAAATGTTCATCCTTACTTATCACCCAGGAAATGCAAATCAAAGCCACAATGAAACACCACCCTACACCTGTGAGACTGGCCCATATCCAAAAAGCCAGAAACAATAAATGATGGCAAGAGGGTAGAGAAAAAGGAACCCATGTACACTCTTGATGGGAATGTAGACTGGTCCAGTTCCTATGGAAAACAATATAGAGTTTCCTCAAAATGTTAAAAATACACCTACCATATGATCCAACAATTCCACTCCTTGATATTTACCCAAGAATGCAAAAACACTAATTCAAAGGGATGCATGAACTCATGTTCAGTGCAGCACTATTTACAATAGCCAAGTTAGGGAAACAACCTAAGTACCCCAAAACAGATAAATGGAATACTACTGACCTATAAAAAGAGATGACATCCTGCCATTTCTGAGAAATGGATGGAACTTGAGGGAATTATACTAAATGAAATAAGTTAGAAGGAAAAAGACAAACGCTGGATGATTTCACTCATATGTAGAATATGGAGAAAACAAAGGAACCGATAAACCAAACCAAAACAAACTCTTAACTGCAGAGTTGAAGCTACTAGAGGGGGAGAGTGGGAGTGGGAACAAAGGGATGGGGGACAGTGGTCTTGGTGGAGGACTATGGGTATTTTGGTTGTGGGTGTGGCGTGGTAACATAGATCTGAAGAGTTGTGAACTTATTTCCCCTAAGTCATTCAGCTTTGTAAATCAATTTTTTTTTTTAAAAAAACAAAACACAAACCAAAACTACGGAGGAGAACCAGTTGGAAAAGCAAGTCTCTTACTTTGTATATGTTTGTTTTTGCATTTAAAATATATGTACTATTGTTGCATTAAAACGTAGTCAGTGACCAGAAAAATTGGGCTTTCTATTTTATGAGTGGATTTTTCTTAAAGGGGGTAGAAACTATGTGGTCTTTTTTTTTTTCTTTTTTTTGAGTCAAGCAAGCACATTTTCTACCATTCTTTAACTTTCCTCTCCATTACTTTCAGAAAGTCATAAATAGACCATCTTTAATTTATGTTTTCTCAAGGGCCATTAACTCCAATAAACCCTAGTAAATTGTACTCCTAATACCGACATGTGATACACACTTTCTAAGAAATAACCAAATCATACACTCCCCAACCAGTAAGCACTTTCCAATGTGTCATAGGGCTATTGTGGTAACAATACTTCAGCTGAATTTGGTTTTACTTATTTTACTCTTCCTTGAGCAACCAAGATTAATGATACATTTAAAAAAGAGAGGCATTAACAAACTGAAGTCCATCTAGGGCAAAACATTAGGACAGTCTGGAAAATAGGCAAGTAAAGGTTATTTGAAGGAGCTGATGATGAGAGTAAAAGGTAATAAGGAGGACATGGGTATTACCATTTAGAATCTAAAGAAAAGATTGAACGTCATACATATAAGGCTTTTTCTCTATCTAAAAGATTTCCTTGGGACAAAGGACATGAACATTTTGAAATATTTCACCCAATTTACGCTGCAGTAATAGATATTAATTCCTATCTAGAGACTTTAATAAGTTTTTACAAAAATTTAAAAACATTACCAAATAACCTGATATCTGTTGCTCCCTTTTATTAAGTCTGCTCTTATTATTGCCTAATTAGTTTTCCCCTTGCATAATCCACTCACATTTTTAAATTTATCCACTCACATTATTTAATTTATTTCAAGGTTCAATTTTTGTATATTTTTTCTTATTAACTATTGCTTAAATACTAGCAATGACACTGTGTACATCTGAATTTTCATGAATGCTAATAATTCTTGGATGATTTGTTTGGGTTCCCTGAAAGTAATAATCTGGTGCACACCTTTCTAATATTATACCTCTTGTTCATGTTTCATATCCTATTGCATTGTCCCCCACACCTAAAACAATATTAAATAATAGTTATGTTACTGGACCTTCTTGTTCTTTCAATGAGAAACAAACTGGAAGTTACAGAGTCTATCAGGAGTGGCTTATCTTATCCATTTAAATACATACATCTTGTCACTCACCATATTTATTATCTTTTCTAAGAAAAGCTTTTTTGAGACATAATTCACACACTTAAAGTCTACAATTGAATAGCTATTAGTTTATTCAGAGTTGTATACTGTTACTACAATTACTTGAGAACATTTTATCAACTCTCCCCAAAACCCTGTACCCATTAGCATTATTTTCCATACTCCCAAACCCCCACTCCAGCCTGTCCCCTAAGTCCTAGGTGATGTATGATGTACTTTATGTCTCTATGGATTTACCTACCCCATACAGTTCATGTAAATGAAATCATATAGCATGTGCCTTATTTTTTGTGACTGGCTTCCCCACTTAGCACAAAATTTCAAGGCTCAAGTGGATTTTCTTTTAAATGTTTTTCGTAAGTCTCTTTTTCTCATCCCACCCCAGGCTTTTATCATCCTCCTCTAGATTAGTGAAGTACTCTTCTAGTTTTATTTCTGTATGCCAGCCTTTTTCCTTTGACCCATTTGGTATATGTTATGACATATACCTCAAACCTTTGGTGAATTATTTTATCATTGACACAATCTTTTTATTCACTCATTTCATAAAGTTACATTGATCTACTACGTCCCACATACTTACTACTAGAGTGAACTAGACAAAACTGGAGTTTACTTTTTGCTCAGTATGCAAGTGTAAGCTGATCGGAGCCATCTACTCAAACTTATTTTTTGCTTCTTACTCTCTATCTTGTATTGTGAACAAGCATTTCCCTGCGCAGAGGGAGCTTATTCTTGCTCCTGTGCCTGCACCAGGGCATTTCCTCTCTCTGGAGTTTCACTTATTTTCTTAACACATATTTAAATTTCACCTAGGCTTCATGACTCATCTATTCTGGCTTGATCTGGAAAGCCACCTTTGGCTATTTTAACCATCACGGATCTCTTGTGCGTCATATAATTTACGTCTACATCATGTAATTCAATATAGAAGTTGATGCTGTTTTATATGTTATTGTTTAATATGCAATTGCTTTGCTTATCTAACTGTAGACTGAACATATAAAAGTGGTGATACTACCTATAAAATGGTGACTTTGCTGATACAAATGACAATTTTATATGGAACGTAAATTGCTTGAAGGCAAAGCCTGAGTTTCCAACTTGTCTTAAATACCCTTCTCTGCCCCGCACCTAACTTCTTGCTGACTGCCCCGAGACAGGAAGGAGGCTTTCCTGTCTCCTTCCTTGGCTGCAGCAGTCATATCTAGGGCTGTCTTTGTGTCATAAACATTTTCAATCATTCTGCTGTGTGAGTGGGGAAGGGCACCAAGAGTGCATGGATCTGGTGGCAGCTCAGCTATTCAGGGACTCTTTTTGCTTCTGTGTACTTGATTAATTGCTCTTCCTATTTGTCAGCTTAGGTTCATGGCCGTGTTTCAAAGGGCTGAAGTTGCTAGACGTTTTTCCTTCGGAAAAGTGAGGTAGGATCCTATAAGTTTACTTTAAATTTTATAAACATTTTTAATGCTGTAGAAAGGCAAAATGTATGCTTATAATTTTCCAGGGGTACAGATATATTTAGACGGTTTCAATCTCGTCTCTGAATATAACAGTTAGCAGCACTGAGGACATAGAATCCAGTTATTCTGGCTTCTGGTCTAGAGGTTTCATCACAAAGAAGCAGGTGTGACATCTCTTACGGGTGCTTTTAAAAGATTAGATAGATCTTTACTTTGGATACTTGCTTAAAAAGAAATAAAGTGTTCTATCGCCCACCATTCTCCCCAGCCCTAGAGTCTGGCAGTTTTCACTCCCACTTCCTATGGTCGTAGGCCACGAGCACCAAGAAGATGGTGGCCTCGGAGAAGAACAAAACTCAATGATCCTACAGGCACAGTTAGGGTTGAGGAAGAGCTGCCAGGACACCAGTCACAATGGAAAATGCCCACAGGCAGGGAAAAATCGGACGGCCAATCAGCCAACTAGCTGGCCTACAAGTATACAGCCCAAGGGAAGGCAGACAGGAGCCCTCGGCTATGTCAGTCTTAAACTGGAGTATCCCTTGGGTGACAATAGTCCTCAAAGGGGTCTAGCAGGGGAAAGTTCTATGAACTATGTATTCAGGTTAGAGTTGATTCCGAGGGTTCCTCTATCATCAGGACAAAAGTAAACAACAAAAGTACTTCCTTAATAAAACTGGCCAAAAGTTGTCTAAAAAAAGTCTAACCACAGTACATTTTTTGCTTCTTGACAACTTGGGTGTATTTTTCCGGTATGTAGTCATTTGATTCATTAGGGAGTCTCCCAGAGAGGCTGACATTACAGAGCTCTCTCTACTCCCTTGGAACTTCGCTGTCTCTGGGCACTGTGGGAAGCAAGGTTCCTCTGAGCACGGATTCTAGTTCATCTGCTTTCCAGCTGCAAGACCTTGGCAAGTTCCTTAACTATTTGAGTCTCGGTTTCCTCAACCGAAAACTTAGGACAACAGCTACCTTGCAGAGTTGAGGGCAGGATCAGATTTAATGAAAGCACTGAACACAGTGTCTGACTTGCAGCAAGCGATTGAAAAATAGTAGCTTATTATTAGCTTATCTTAATCCAGATAGAGGCTTTCTGTGATTTAAACTCATTCCTTCTTTCAAACACTTGAGATTTACAGCAGGGGAAAAATAAAAAAAAGGTATGAAGTTCATATGTCATTTTTTTTTCATATGTCATATGTCATTTTAATAGGCATCAAACTATGCTGTGTAGATGGGGCCAGTGGAAATTAATGTAAAACAGTCAAATCCATTTCTCTTTTTATTACTGTAAATACAAGACAGAGCTTCCACGGGTGTATTTACGTTTGCCAGTCAAAATGTTGGGGAGGAGACACTTAACACACCTCGAGCTTGGTTTGAATCACTTGTGTAAGATAACACCATAGCAACATTTGGAAATTGCCTTTCTTGGTCTTTTTCTACTTGAAATTAAGCTGATCATAAGTTAATATACCTTTATAGCAATTCATCAAAAGTCAGAAGGCCACTTCATCTTTGGTATTGGAAAGCTGGTGGTTTGAGTCAACCAGGTGGTGATTTGACAGCACGTCAGATGTGATGGTAAAATAGATTCTGAGATGAGGTTTCGTTATCCCTCCAATTGTTTCCCACAAAGAGCCTGTCTACGTGAACAAATTCATGACAAAGTAATTAGCAGAAAACATATGTAGCTTTCCCCCCAGCTCCTCACCCCCCTGTCCTCAACCTCCTTCACCTTTTCCATATACCACATTGCCCTATCTCCTTGAGAAAAGGCAGATGTCCAAAATAGGGTGAAAGAGTTTGTTTCTGTTTTCCATTAAACTTAATTTCTTGTACTCACAAAGGTACTAGTTTGATTTATTTACTTGGGGAGTGTGCATATATGACTATTTCAGAGGTGCTATACTGACACGGTGTTGAAAGAATATGCACTTCCCTTTGCAACTTAAAATTATGTGTCCTTTTATGGCCCTGCAGGAGGACAAAGTGCAGCAGTGCGCTGATGTCTTCTTCCAGATTTTGCTATTTTTCACTTTTGCAGTCTCTCTTTAAATTCTTTTCATTCAATCGCTTCAGCTACTCCGAGACCTCAAGGAACCATCAGACATCACTCTCCATGAGCCAACGAGCTGACAGATACACCAAACGTGTTCACCCTTTTTATATAATGGCAGCCCATGAAAGCTGCCTGCTTGAACTCCCAGCTCGGGGATACACACATTCCCCCCTCTTCTATTCTGGTCAAGATGGTCAGCACTGGAATTTGAGGCCGATGGCTTTCTTGCAGACTAAGACAACAGACTCTATTTGATTTACTTTCTTGCAGACCAATCAAAAATTACAATTAAGTTAAAAAATAACCTAGTGCTGCCTTTTCCAAACCACAGTTTCAGAAACAGCTGCTTATTACTCATGTGTGGCACCAGGAAATTGCAGTGTCATGTTCAGGGTCTGCAGCCAATAGGGATCTGTGGGATTGGGGAAAAGGCACAAATGATTCTTTTATGTTCATTACCTTCACTCCCTAGGCACTACCACAAAATTCAAGCTCTGCAGGCAGAGAGGGACAGAGCACTAGTAACTTGGATAAGAAAAAGAAAGACAAAGCTCTTTCTCATTGAATTTCTTTATGCATCGGCTAATTCCTTCCCCCTGATTTGTCAAGTTACCTTCCATTTCAATACCAGCATTCCTCAGTCATTGTGCAGCATCTAGATTCTGGCCAACTGTTGGGAATACTTTGATGAAGAGGGCTGCTGCACTTGACAAATGGCCCCTCCTCTAAAAGTCTAACCAAAAGACCCCATTCATGTGAAACAAAGCCACTGACATTCACTAGTAACAAGCTAGCTTGATGAAATGGCAGAATCAAAACTGTCACACTTGGTAAAATGATTTCAAATATAATTTAGTTTGCATTTGCGTGGCCAGAGGACCATGAAGGGGCACTTTTGCTGCTGTACCCCCAGTGCTGTTTCTCAGCACAGCGCTGGGTACACTGGGGTCTGATGACCCAGGCAGGTGAGTGCATAGAAAGTTGGTGGATTCTACCCCTGGTTGAAAATCTTAACATACAATGAGACTCTTCAAATTCTTCATTCAACTCTAAATTTTACTCCTCATCATACACTTTTAAAAGCAAAACTAAAATATACCACTACATTATTTTTCTTAAAAATCGAAATAAAAAGCAAAGAGGAAATAAAAAGTATAGGAGATTTTCCTGTTTCAAAAAGTTGGTCAAAACCCCATTTTCCCATAATTGACCTTATCGTGGCTCAAAGCTGGGATGTTTGTTTATAAACAGAAAACTGTCTCCTCTAATGAGTTGCTCCCCACCCTTCTTTAGCCACTGGTGGGTGTGGGGGGGGACGACACTGCTCTAACAAGACCGAGATTCTGGCTAATCAAGCACTTCTCTGAGGTGGATTATGATGTCACCAATTAGCTCTTATCTGATCTCCCAAAGGTGACAGTTTCTACTTAGACTTTGGAAACTGTGTGATGATTTAGTCTGGGTTGATGTAATTGTGCAGATTTGTGAGTGGTTATCATCATTCCTATCCAATTACATTTAGCTTCCTGCTGGAAACTAAGTCTTAGGGAATAAAAGATAAAGGCATTTCAATTTCAATGTTCTTCAGTGGTTGAATGGCAAAGACGAACCCAAGAACACAATTTATTTTGAAAAATAAATATGGTGGGGCCGGCTTCAGACAGTTTTTCTGCACAATTCAAGTGCCTCACAGCGTGTGGCCGAGTCAAGCCTCACCTCGTGGAATTTCTTTGGAATCTATTTGCAGAGTAACTGCAATTATGTGGTCACACATAGTTTGATACACGTGTATTATTTATTGGGAAACAGATTAAAATGAGACAGCTCCAGAAAATTCTCATAGTATGATCAACGGAATTTTTTTCCCTCTATTGAGTTAATTACATGTCTGAAATAAAGTCTAATTTAGACCTCTAGTATTCATTTTGGCCCTAGTTGAGATATTATGGATGCACTGAATAGGAAATAAGAAAAGACCCTCAGGTGTCCTTCCTTAACACAGCTATCTGACTTCTCTATATGAGGCGCAGAGCGGTTAAGAGAGCTGCTTAAGCAGCTCCCCCTCTTTAGCCCCCTTTCAGCCTTAAGGAAGGGCCCTTCTGAGGGCATCTTCGGTCAGGGTGCAGCCCCAGGATTTGGTTCAGCCTGAGAATTCTGTTGTCACTGTGGGTCCACTGATCCACCCTGTAGAAATGTAAAGTTTCGAAAAATGGCTCAGTCCCTGCATGGAAGCAAGACGCACAGTCTAGACTGGTTCAGGTTTACACTCACCGTTTTGATCTGAAATGGATCTGAAATCTTTCGCTTATAGAAAGATTTACTGCTGAACATATTTAGTCCTTGTATGAAAACTCTTTTAAACGGTCATATCTTGTATAATTTTTTTTTTTACGTGGAGTATGACTTTAATAGTCTCTTATTGGTGGAATTAATGCAGAATTTGTGAATTAAAGTAACACAAAATTCTGTGACAAGACTGGACTTAATATCAACTTAAAATCCTAGGGTACTGATCAAAACTAGAGGCGTGTCTTCATTGAAGAGAGAAGCAATTGCAACTGGAAAAAAGAGTAACTCCTTATATGCAGGTATATGGGAGAAACATGGCTTTTCAGAGAGGACTTGAGAAGACAGTGTACAATACTTTAACAGAAAAAAACAACAAAAGATGCCATGCTTAGAGGAATAGAGAATTGAAGGAGAGAGAAAAGCAACATTACCTCATCGTATAAGGGAATGACTCATTGAGAGTTAGGAGTGACATAAAGGCAGGAAGCAAAGAAGGGGAGGAAAAGTAGGGAAAGGAGGGAGAAAAGGAAAAAAGAAGCTAGCCCCCTCCCCCCCAACACAAAGAAAGCCAACTCACATGCTCACAAAGAGAAAAGTAAGGCGAAGCTGTTTGAGACCTGAAATGGGAGTCAGAAATCTTAATTTCTGTTCTCAGAAATTAGTTATGAGCACAGGAAGCTTTTTGGTAGGTCACTCAACCTCCCCATGCTTCAGTTTCTTCATCTACAAAATGAAGTGAATGCACTAAGTCACTCAAAATTAGATGATCAATAAGGGTCCCTCAGTTTGAAGATTCTACAATTTTGTGATTAACTTACAGGGAAAATGTCAAAAGAAGCTTGTTGAATACCCCCAGGAATATAGAAAGAGAATATCTGAGGAGATAGATAAAAGGTGAGTTTAACCAGACTAATTAGAAGATACCCTGGGAAATTTTCAAAAGAAAGTAAAATAATGTCACCAGCTTTTTATTCCCCTGCTCGCTGAGTGCCATTCAAAGAAGGAGTTAATGCTTTTTAGGAATCATCCCCTCACAGGTGTGCAACCAGATATGTTTTTCTGAAAATGTCTGCAAATCCCTTCCTTTCATCAATGCATTTAATTAGTTAATGTTTAGATAGCACTTAGGGATAAAAGTACAATATAAGTGCTCAACATTATTATTACTTAACAGCTTTTGTGGGACTAGCAATGGTAAAGATTAAATGAGACAACAAAATGACTTGTTGGCTAGTAGGTGGTGATCTAATAAATTGCTAGGTCACTGGTGTGAGGAAAAACAATCCCTGAATATAAATTAAAATAGGTGCTCTTAATTAACGATGCCATTCTCTTGAGAGTGTTGGTAATTTTTATTTTTTGCCTCAAAGTATCAACAAGTAGGAAACCACCACTCATTACATAGTACTGATTATAATTTCACACATCTTGTCTTTCAAGAATATTACCTGTTTTGTCTGTGGCATCTGTAAGGTGACATCTATGTCCTCAGAATATGGATTCAAAATTATATGGAAAGTTTGTATACAGTAAAGGTGGGGAAAGATAATTTATTTAACAAATGATGTTGGGGCAACTGGTTGACCATTGGGGAAAAAAAATTACAGTTAAATCTCAAACTCATTTCATAAAAATTGTTATTCCAGATAAATCAAAGATTAAAATATAAAAATACAACCAAGAAGTGTCTCTAAAACTGTAAAAATATAGTAGAGAAAAATGTCAGAAAAATATTTACATGGGGTATATGTTTGCCATTGTAGAAGGCATAAAGAATGATAAATCTGAATACATAAATTTAAATTTATTAATGTATTTATGTATTTATGAATACATAAATTTTAAAAATTAGTCCAAAATGCCAATTAGGAAGTCACATGACAACAAAATGAAAAAAAATTCTTATTTGTATGAAAAAAATGCCATTTTCTTAAAATAGAAAGAGATCTTTCAAATTAATAAGAAAAAGATAAAAATTATAATTTAAATATAGGTTAATAGCTAGGCAATTCACAAAAACTACAAATGGCCAGTAACATATTAAAAAGGTCTCAACCTGACTTACAGTGGAAAAAAATACAACTTTGAGTAATAGTGCTAATTTGATTTTATTTATCAGATTGGCTAGGATTAAAAATATCATTAATACAGGAAGTTAACGCTATAGGAAAAAAAGGTATTCTCAAGACACTGAATGGAAGTATAAATTGTTTCCACCTTTCAGAAGGCAATTTTTGATCAACTTTTATCAATAAAACTTTTATCAATAAAAGGCAATATTTATCAAATGCATGCTTACGCTTTGACCTGGCAGTCTCATGTTAATGAATTTACACTCCAGATATATTCACATAATAGAGAGAAATTGCATAGGTTAAAAATTAGGATAACTCTATGCTAGGCAGCCTATTAAAGTAAATGTATGTGTACTCAATATGCATAGATGCCCAGATGTCAACAGTACCCTATTTAGTGGAACAGGCAAGATTAACAAAGGTAGTTTGATTCCACTTATGATAAAAAGAAATAATAACATTTCTAAATCTGTAGAAATGGCTTGTAAAAGGTTGACTACAATCAACAAAATGTGCCTGTTCAGAGTGGAATGTGAGGAGAGAGGGCAGACCTGAAATATATAGCTCTGTAACAAACTATCAGGAGGAAAAGCCAAAAAAAACAATCTCACTGACAATTGCATGAAAAAGAATAAAATACCTAGAACTAAATTTAGAAGGTGAAAGACCTGTATACTAAAAGTTATAAGACACTAATGAAAGAAATTGAAGACAGAAATGGAAAGGTATTCTGTGTTCATGAACTGGAAGAATTAATATTGTTAAATTGTCCATACTACCCAAAGCAATTTACAGATTCAATGCAACCCCTATCAAAATTCAAAATGCATTTCTCAAGGAAATAAAACAAATAACCCTGTGATTTGTATGGTTCTACGAAAGACCCCAAATAGCCAAAGTGATCTTGAGGAAGAAGAACAAAGCTGGAAGCATTATGATTCCTGAACTCAAACCATATTACAAAACTATAGTAAGAAAAGCTAGATGGTATTAGCATAAAAGTAGACACATAGCTCAATGAAACACAGACCCCAGAAATAATCTCAAGCATATAATGTTAATTAATTTATGACAAAGGAACCAAGAACATACAATGGGGAAAGACAGGTTCTTTGATAAGTGGTCTTGGGAGAACGGGACAGCCATGTGCAAAAGAATGAAATTAGATCACTATCTTATACCATACACAAAAATTAACTCAAAATATATTAAAGACTTGATAAATAAATACGCAAATCACAAAATTCCTATAAGAAGACACAGGATGTAAACTCCTTCTAGGAGTCACTGGTCTTGGTGACGACTGCTTGTATTTGATAATAAAAGCAAAGGAAACAAAAGCAAAGACAAACAAGTGAGTACATCAAACAAAAAAGCTACTGCACAGTGAAGAAAGCTATCAACAAAATGAAAAAGTAACCTATGAAAGGAGAGACAATTTTTGCAAATATATTCTATCAAGGGTTGATTAAATAGCAAAAGCCTGATTAAAAAATGGGCAGAGGATCTGACTAGATATTTTTTTAAGTCATACAGATGGCCAACAGGTACACAAAAAGCTGCTCAGCATTATCATCAGGGAAATGCAAATCAAAACCACAATGAGAGAGCACCTTACACCTATTAGAATGACTATTTCTAAAAGGATGAGATAATTATTAATGAGGATGTGGAGAAAAGAGAACCCTAACCCTGTGCACTGTTGGTGGAAATGTAAATTGGTTCAGTCACTATGGAAAACAGTAGGGAGGTTTCTGAAATTAAAAATAGAACTATCAGATGGTCCAGCAATCCCACCTCTATGTATCTACCTGAAGGAAAGATGAACACTAACTCAAAAAGATGTATCACTTTCCATGTTTACTGTAATATTAGTTACAATAGTCCAGATATGAAAACAATCTGTGTCCATTGATGGGCGAATGAATAAAGACAATGTGGTGTGTGTGTGTGTGTGTGTGTGTGTGTGTGTGTATGTATACACATACATATGTGTGTGTGTGTATACATATATTCAGCCATAATAAAGAGGGATATTAAGCTGCCATTTGGAATGACATGGATCGATCTTGAGGGCATTATGCTAAACATGCAATGTAAAAAGGTAAAATGTAACAAAGTTAAATATGTACCACATGCTCTCACTTTGAGGTGAAATCCCTCCCTCTTCCTTCCCCTCCACAAAACATCAGAGTTTATAGATACAGAGAACAGATTGCCAGAGGTAGGGGTGGGTGGGTGAGGTAGGTGAAATGGATGAAGGGGTTCAAAAATACAAAATTCCAATTATAAAATGAATAAGTCACTGACACATAATGTAGAGCATGGTGACCAAAGTTAATAGTATGGTATTGCATACTGGAAAGTTGCTAAGAGAGTAGATCTTGAGTTCTCATTACAAGAAAGAAAATTTTAATTGGTGACAGATGTTAGCTAGATTTTTGTGGCAATCATTTCTCAAGATATACAAATGTCGAATCATGTTGGACCTGTGAAGCTGATTTAATGGTATATTCTTGGTTTTAGTTGTACAATATAATTATACTTCAATTAAAAATTTATCACAGAGGTTCAGACGAGATGGTAACTTCTTAAAACTGAAAGAAGGGTAGTAAGAGTGGAAAAGCTAGAACTATCTTAAGAAATATTTGGGTGGTAAACAGTGGGAGAATATATTGTGTGGATGCTGTTTGTAATAGAGTTAAACTATTTAGATATTTGACTATAAACAGCTGTTAAACCTCATGCCTGCCTCATCTTGTGCTCCACACCCAGGCAAGCTGCTAAGGAAGCCCAGTGTTTGCCTGCTAGCACCTGCAGGAGATTGAAACCTCTTGATCTCCTGTCTTCCTGAAAGAATCCTCGCCCAGACCCACTTGCTAATCACAATAAAAGCCCACGCCAGGGGCGTTCTTTAGCCATTTTGGATTCGCGAACAACCACCCTGCTCATCCCAGAGACCTCAACAGGTAGGAAATCTTTTTGTACTTTTAAAGTATAAATTTAATTCTGTATTTTTGGTGTTTAAGTAACTATTTGAATTGCTGCTTTCATGATACATGTTTAAATTATTTAAAAAAAACAGCGACAGCCTGATTTTAGAAGCATGTATGTGTAATTTGCATTTGCATCTATGTAAGCATGACAGAAATGTGTAAAAACTTCATTTTTTTGGTTTTATATGGCCCGCGTTTTCACTTGTTCCTAATAACCTGTTTATTTTCACAAATGTTCTTGAAAATTGCCTATCAGTAAGCTTGTCGTGACTGTATCCAAGGAGACCTGTCTGCTTAATCAGAATGTTCCCTGAATTATGGGTTTTTAGGTTTTCGAAGGTAACATTGCCCCATTCAATTAGAATGACTTATAAGATATGCAGAATGTCAACAGTCATATCTAATACCAGGCAATTTAAGGCTGGTTTTTGTTTACATAATTATCACTGAATTCTAGACATTTAATCTTATCTCTTTAAATACCTAACTGGGAGTTACTAAGTAAGCAATATTGTATTTTCTATGAATCTCACATAAATGTTTTAAATACCCTCTTCCACCTCTGCTCAGTCAGGACTTATTTTGTCCTTCCCTATCAGAAAAAACCTACATCTCCATCCTCGAAGGCCCATTATTTGATTTTGATCACATGGTACCCCAATTATTTGATTTTGATCACGTTGGTCCCCAGATTGCACCAGTTTTAGACCATGTTCTTGTAATCAACAGGAAGAGACATAGTATTGGTATATTTTTTATTCCTTTCCCAGATTTTCAGAGGTCACAATAATTTCACATGTCCCTGGGCACCACGCGAGGAAAATCCATCACCCAACATGAACATTTCTACCCCTGAGCTGGTGTCAGTTCAGGGACAAGTTAATGTACTGACTCACTTGCCTTAGAAAGAAATAAGACTATGGTCTGACAACAGGAGAATGTTCAAAGAGAAGAGTAGGCTCACAGAGAAGGGGTTCTGAATAGTACGCCCACCTGTGGCATACTCAGGGGTTTGGGAAAATCTAATTGGAAAAAGAAAGGATGCCCTGCAAACAGCCAATTTCCCAGAGGGCCGAGGGCAGACGGTGTAAGATTTGGTTCAGCGTGAACCTCATTCCCCACACTATTCCCTGGTCAGCCTTTCTCTGTTCCAGGGTCCTGCGCCACCAGGCTGAAAGGAGAGACGAGGCTCATGTAGCTGCATTTGCTACAGCTGGTAGCTCCAGCAAAGGGGAAACTATCAGCCAAGTCAGAGACCGTCCAAGTAAGGGAGGAGGGTTCAGTTTTCCTTGGGCTCCCCATCCTTCCGGAGCACAGTTCATTTAGAAAGGATTTTATTGAGTCTGACAGTCTTTTTTTTTTTTTTTTAAGTGAAGAGAACTTAGCTCAGCCCCTAATGGCTGTTCCGAGCAGTTACAGCACAGCTTATGTAAACTGGGAGGAGAGGTTTCATTGGTTATCTTTCTCACATTTTTAAAAATTGCAGATAACATATATAAGGTAAAGTGCAGAGCTCAGTGAATTTCTAAACATGTATATGAAATTCCCTCTGTTGGTCTCCAGCTCCAAACCATCTTCTATGTCATCACCAGACAGTTTCATTAAAATATAGATTTGCCTGAACAAGAAAAATGACATCAACAATAACTCCCCAATAGCAGTAACTGTTTATGACTTTAATAAGTGCCATTAACTACCTGAAACGTAATTCATTATCTCATTTAAGACAATGTAAGTCAAGCACTGGCAGGCACACAGTGAGCATTAGATAAACAAATAATTATTCTTCACTGAATCCAAGGAGGTCAGTATTTTTATCATTACCAATTACAGGTGACAACATTGACACTTAGAAGGCTTGCGTCGTTCACTTAAAGTTGTCCAGCTTGGCGTATAGATTAGGGAGCCAGACTCTCAGAGCCCAAGTGCTAACCACTATGCTTTAGTACCTTCTAGAGCTGGTGTTTCTTTGTGAAACCCCCTGACGCCTCTGCAGCTCCTACGGGACAGGCCTCAGCTCCTGGCATGCCTGACAGGGCCTCCCACACTCGCCACCAAGCATCTGCCCCCAGTTCTCACACACCTGCCTACTCCTCAGCCTCTGCAACAGCTCAAATTTTAACAGCTGCCATTCCTGGCTATCATGTATATAAGCTCTGGGTGTTTTCTGCATTTTTAATTCTTACTACTGATTTGGAGCATTTGCAGTATCTTACTCATTTTATAAATAAACTGAGATACAGAAAGATTAGGGAACTTGCTGCAATAGCAACAAAGCTGCACTTGAACTCTGGCCTGTCTGACTTCAGGGCTTGGTGCTTTCTACTCTACCACAGTTAAGTCACATGCTCTCATACCTGGCTTAAATGTCATCTCGTTTCTAAGGCATTTCTTACTTAGCCCCATCTTGTTCTGCTGCCTTCATCTAAATAGAGGACTTGATAAGGAGGAATGTCTCTTGCTCTATTTCTATTCTGGGCCTTTCCCAGCACATGTAACCTTTGCATTTAAAAAGCTGAAGCTAAGTATTTCGGAAATATTCCTACTGCAGTCTTGAACCAAACATTTCAATTGCGACTTTCTCCAACAAAATGGCAAGTCTTTGACCAGATAGGGATATCGTCTACTGGGACAAACACAGAGGTCAAACTGAGAAGTTGCTGCCAATTAAACAGCACATGTACTTTAGAGGAACCTCTAGAGGGTGTGTGATTCATGGGCTCCTGGGACATGTATAATTCCTGAGGGATGAGCTAACCAGCTCTCCACACATGAGGACAATGGAGGATGAATTCTCTGGGCAGCCAGAAAGGCCATAATGGGCAATTTTTGAACCTATCTTAAAAAGCATTTTATCATTGGAATTGCTAACATTCTTGGTGATTATGTAGAATAAGAAATACTGAAGCATTTGAACATTTGGTACATGTTCAGCTCCTCTGTACTTCAAAAGTGAATATCAGTGTGCAATCTGTGAAAGTCTCCTAACTTGACAGGAAGCGGTTGGCTCTGTAACAGTCTCCTGACAAGTTCTGGCAGCAAATGGTTGTGATCAATCATACTTGTATTTAAGATTATAAAATAAGTTACTGAATTCTTTAACTTCTGAGTTAACTTGTTATTCTTCCATATATTTAAACGACATACGTATTTCAAGTTGCAAACTAAAAATATTCGTGGTTTAAAAAAAAGACAAATCTAATTAAGCATCAGCACAATTAAGATGATTTAAAAAATAAATTGAGTTGACAAGGTGATTCCAAAGTTGATCTGGGAGAATAAAAGGGCAGGCGTAAGTATGACAATTTTGTAAAACAAGAATATGAGGAACTATTTGTGCTACTAGACATCAAAATATATCATAAAATTAAAATAATTGGCCCTGGCATTGCAAAGCTATTGAGGAAATAGAAGTGATTGCTCAGCAACAGACCTCAGAACATACATATAATTACATTATGATGAGTATGGACTCAAAAGTCAGCACTGAAAGGATGGATTATTAAAAAACAGAGCTGAAATGACTGTTTATCCAGTTGGGGGAAAAATCAAATATCTTCACTCTACCACAACGTAAGATAAATCCCAGAAATTTATTAAAAATTATTATTGTATAAAACAAGCTATTAATAAAATACAAATGACTACCTGATCTGAGCATGGGGGAAGACTTTTTAAGCTTAAAAGTTAGTGGGGGAAAAATCACACAAGGTTAAAAATGGAGAGATCTGAACACATAAGAACTGAAAACTTCTGTTTTTCAAAAAACATCATATATAAAGTTAGGTGCAAACAACAAAACTAGGGAAAATATAACACAATAATAACTCTTGCATTAACTGAAAATATAGTCTGCTCTCAAGTAGGTGAAAGATGTGATCAAACAATTCATAAAGTAGTTACAAGCATATAAAGATGTTTAGCTTTACAAATTAAAAAAAAAAAGATTTGCAAAGTCAATAATGAAAAATCTTTTTTGTTGCCTTTAAATTTACCCAAGATCTGGATTTGGCCTTTTGTTTTGTGGAACAGCTTTCAGAGAGTAAAATTACCCAAGGTTTGAGTGCTTTATATGACAATGGCTTTTTTTTTTTTTTAACTTTTAAGATACATTTTTATTTTTATTTTTTTTAATAATATATATTTTTATTGTTATTTATGTCTTTTACATTTTGCATTCCCCTTGGGTAGCCCACCACCAATTCACCCGTGATCCATCTCCATGGTCCCTTGTGTTCTTTTCTATTCCATTTTGTGCCCTTTCCCTTCCCTCCCTCCGGCTCCTTCCTCCCCCCCTCCCCCCACACTGATTGTCTATGACAATGGCTAAGGTCCCAGTGAGAAGGGAGGGCGCGCTTGCTCACACTGTCAGTGGGTTGATAGAGCAAAGTGGATCCAGAGCTTTCCAAAGGCCAAGACCTCTAACTATAATAGTTCTGCTTCTAAATGTATTTGAGAATCAGAAGTGAAATGATTTTGCACAAGACTAGATCATGGGGCTTATGATAGATAATTGGATTCCCCAATTGCCCAATAAAGACAGTATTTCCCTATATTGATGGGATCTTATGCAGGAATTCAAAGGAGTTAGTGCTTCCGAAGAGTAATAAGTTAAAAATAAAGGCAAGACAGAAATTTCTATACTGGAAAGAGCCATGTTTTATACCTGTACATGCAGAAAAATGCATTTACCTGACGTTCATGTACATGTTAACTACGGTGCTAGGCTCACAGAGGCGAAAGAGCAGCAGCCAGCCTGGCCAGTGTGTGAGCTTACTTCATTTCATCCTTGAAGCACCTTGCAGGGCTGTCGTTCCCTGGGTTTTATTGCTGAATCTCAGCTCCACTGCTCAGTGTGCTTTAGTTCAAGATTTCCAGGGCTGGGATCAGAACCTCTCTACCATGCTGCTGTATGGTTATTTTCTTTCATGACTGTCTGTACTTCCCAAATTCTTTGCAGTGTATATACTTTCATAACCCAGGGGAAAAAAAGACAATTTTTAAAAAAGCGAATTTGGGCCAAGAGGCCCTTTGAAGCTCTGTGTTCTGCCCCGTGACGGCCTGTGGTATGGGAGACTGCGCCACTGCCTAGCCCTCATATTCTTCCCTGTGGCGCTGGGTTCCCAGTCTTCAATTTCCCTTCTTTTCTCCCACTCTTTTCAGTGTGATTCATGGAGTCACTGGGCCTCGTGAGGGAGAGAAACCCTTGGTGCACGACGGTGCCATCCCCAGGCCTGACTGCTCGTTTTCTTCTCTCTACCTCCTCTTTCCCTTCCCTCCTGCCTACGCTTAGTCTTTCTAGTACCTTCTGGGGATAACCCTGGCTCAAGGTTCTGGTTTAACAAAACAAAACAGGGCATCCTGGGGTTAACTCTGGTTGGCCTTTCACAGTTCTATGATTAAATTGCATTTTTCAGTGGTTCTGCTTTTAAACTCAAACCCTTTTAAAGAGAAATTTAAGGAGAGCAAAACATAGGAAACAGTGCCAAATGCCAATAACATATTTTAGTCGTTTGGGGAATGGGCAGCTTTAGAAACCGCAAATTCCCACTTATGCAAGGGCTACTCGAGCTTTTTTTCTCTATTGCTTAGTGACAGGAGCCTGGCTTTAGACCATGGTCAAAACTGTGTTCTGTTTTCTTTCCCTTCTCTCTGAAAACAGTTATAAAGGGCCCGAGTTATCACAGCGCGAGTTGGCTAATCCTACAGTTCTAATCAAATAACAAAATTCGTTTTCCAGTGATGTAGTTAGCTGAGATTAAAAGGCAGATCCAAGTCTGTCTTGGTACTGGTTTTACCTGCTCAACCAGCTCAGCCATACCCAACCATGAACCCTAAGCTTGGTCAGTTCTGCACATATGATTTCACCACCAGTTGGCAAGTCTTTGGTACCTTGTGCTCCAGCAGGTGTTCTGTCTGTCTCCCAAAGTAAGTTACTGAAAGGGACTATGCATTCCACAATGATTCCTAGCGTGACACAAAATGGAAAGAAACCCAGAGAGCTCTCTTCTAACTATCAGGGACTATGGACCCAAACATCAGAGTCCAGTGATGAGGTGGTGTTCCTCAGCAAGCCCCACCCCCACCATCAGAGCTAGATGAGGTGTTGCCCAGCCACCGGGCATGAACTGCTAAATTGTGCTATATTCTCACCAGATCAATTAGAAATAAGGTGCCAGTGAGCTCAGGTTTCCATAGCTATTCCTTGAATTGTTGGCAAACATGAACTAGTACTACCTGAGGATAAGTGGACAGCAGTGACCTTTTTAAAATTAATTTTTGCATAGAAGAACTGGGGTGTAGGCCAGAAGTGCGAGGGGTGAGAGGATTCACCAGAGACAGAGTGGGGAGCAGAACAGGTGGATCTACTGAAATACACTGCTGAGGGGAGCAGCAGGTGAGAGCAGCAAAGGTCTGCTGTGCCATATGTGCAATCAAACTAGGGCCGTAGCGGTGATAGTGCTGAGACTTAACCCCTAGGCCACCAGGGAGGCTCCTGGCAGTGACATATTTTAAACTTCTTAAAATACTGAGAGCTGAGCATGTGGGTGGCAAGCGTGGGTAAGGTGTACAGAGCAGCTACAAGCAGGGCCACTGTCCTAGAATGATGTCGTGGCGGTCTCTGGTGTCAGCAATGAACTAACAAGGGATGAGAGATTGATTTTATTGCACAAAGTTAAAGCAACTGACTTGGGAAAAACTGCAAACAAAAAACCCAGAGAAAATAACTATAGAAAAGTCGGGCAAAAATGCAGATGTCCTCAACAGAACAGTGGCAGGCTGAATCCAACAACATACCAAAAAAGTTACGCACTATGACTGACTGGGGTTTATCCCAGGAATGCAAAGTTGGTTTCATGTCTGAAAATCAAACAATGTAACAGACCACATTAATAAAGGACAAAAAACACATGATCACCTCAATAGATGGAAAATCTAACACTTCTTTGTGATGAAAACACTCAACAACCTAGAAAAAGAAGGTAATTTTCTCAGCCTGATACAAACTATCTATGAAAACCTCCGTCAATATCTTTCTTAATGGTGAAAGACAATCTTACCCCTTGATCAGGAGAAGACCAGGTGTCTTTTCTAACACATCTATTCAACATTATACTGTTGATTGTCATCTGAGCAATTAGGCAAGGACAACAATGATAAACTCCAGATTGGGAAGGAAGATGTAAAACTCTCTAGTTTCAGAAGACAAGATCTGGTATATAGAAAAGACAGAAACATTTTACTGCCATGAAAGTCAGAAAACATTTAACTATATTTTGAAGACTTTCAAACTTACGTTGCTTGTACTCCTGGAGAATCAGACACATCCAGTTCAGAGCTATGGAAACATTTACTAGGAATCCCGTTCAAAATAAGTAAAAAAGGTTATGGGGTTATGGTACTGTCAGAGCATGGAATAACTTCCTCATTTTCAACATAAAGAGGTACATATATTTTCATTACTAAAAAACAAAAAAAAAATCAGTTGTTCTTTCTCTTCCCCTATCTTTTAAATATATTAAATACTAGTTGAGTACCTGCTGAATATATGTTCAGAGTGTCCATGAGTAGGACTGCCAAATTATTATGTGCATATGCACATATTTCAGTCTGGCCCTTCCTCCTGGAGGTACTCTGGGTCACGGCTACTTTCCAAGGGAACAAAGGTGACATGAGCCTGGATAGTCAGGTCAGGTCCTCGTGTGCTGGATCATGAAAGACTCCATGTGGACCTGGGGCTTAGAGTCAGACCAGAAGTGAGCCATTGCCATCTGCCAAAACTGAGGTCATCGAATTGATGGGAATGACAACCAACATGTCTCTACAAAGATCCTTTATGACACAGGAAAGTCATGTAAGGGATGTCTTGGAATTAGTACAATAAAAGCGTCGCACAAGCCAGTAATATCCACTGAGTCGACATAGTGATCCAGGAGTTTGGGAATGTCTCAGTCTGATTGCTGTCTGATTAGTTTCTATGTTCTTCCTTAGAGCAGTGACTATGGCAGGGATCCTAGTGCTTTGGGTTTGCTGGCCAGTCCTGGCCTTCAACTTGCCAGATCTTTCCTGGCCAACTCAGACAACTATATATCCTGGAAAACCACCTTATATTCTGCTGGCGTATTTTGATTTTGTTCCTTGCTGGTGCCTTGGCCCAACAATTAACCCTTCCAACTCTAGTCCCCTTGGCATTGGGCATTCTGACCCTGTGCATCCAAATGGCCTCCTTCTGGACTGACCGTGAAATTGCACATAAAATAATGTGTTGGTTAAACTGATAAAGAAATACTAAGAAAAAAATGAGAGCCATTAAAAACTTTAAAAATTTTCCCAATATTGTTAGTCTTTCTGTGCTTCTGAGTCCCAGAAGCAACAGCAGCAACATTACAGAAAAAAACAAAAATGGTGACTACTTATTTTCAATTGTGCTATGAACTTTCCATTTTGGAAGTGAAAAGTAAACATCTTAGCAAGTTAAGAATTCCAGTGAATTGATTACTCACAATAACTACTTATTTCAGATACCTCATCTTTCAAAAATTCATTAGTATTGCATTTCTGAGAGGAAAGCTATAAACCTGGAGAATAGACATGGGAGAATTTAACAAGCAGGAGCTCTTTAATAATTTTCCTGAAGAAAATGCTTGAATGAACTTAAAGAAAGATTGGCACGATTCCATATCACCCTTCCCGCAGACTCAAGACTGCTGGGCTGCTGATAGGAATGTACCATGAACAGAGTGGCTGACCAAAGGCACCCACATGCCATGTTTTCTAGACCAGCACAATTTTTTAGAAGTTTACAATTTTTAATGTTGCCAAGTAATATCACATTAAAAACAAAACAATCTATCATCCACTATCACCAACCTTTCACCAAAAAAGGAAGGGGATTTTAACACGTAAGAAGTAAAAACAAATATGTCAAAAAAGGAAAATTATGATTTCAGAAAAAAATACTTTAAACTGAATGTGTGTGGTGGTACCAGTTCATCACATTATATTTTTTCTCCTCTGATAAAAACTGCATCCCAGATGAGCCCCCAACACAAAGGGCATTTGGGAATCTTTTTGATAAGAGCACCACGAATCTAAATATTTGCCAAAACTATTGCTTTGAATTGAGTTTCAAAATAGAGAACTCAGAACAGTGTTTCCCAAACTTCAGTCGTGTGGAAACACCTTCCCAAATGCTGTCCTAGCTTCGTGCCACCTGCATTACTCACTTCATGCTTTATTTAAATGGAGTCACTTGTTTACTTAAACAAGCTTGTTTAAAAATGAAACTCTTATATGAAAACCATAAATGAGCCAGTATCTTTGCCATAAAATCAGGATAAAGCAACTTTGAGAAGGCTTGAACCTGCAACAATGCTCTGTTGAAAAGGGAGATTAGTAGGTGTTAGTGGTTCATGTCATGCCAGCACCGGAAAGAAGAGAAAGGACTAACTCTCATGGAATTAGTCATCGAAGGACACGACCATGTACTGCCTAAAGCATCTCTTGTACCAGCTAATATCGTGGTAGACATTTCTTGGAAACAGAGTTGATGAAATCAACCTTTCTGAGTGTATATTTTGAGACTCTTCCATGTACTTAACTGGTGACCTTGAGTAGGTTATTTACCTTCTCTGATTTTCATCTATGAAGTGGGGATAGCAATAAAATGTCCACTTCAGAGGTCGGTCGTGAGGATCAAGTGAGTAGATAGGTGAAGCTCTTAAAACTATAAATGACACCTTCAGAACTCAAAAATGTTCCTTACTATTCTCATCCCACACTTTGAGAGCAAAGATCATGGTTTAGGCCTATGTTAGATTAGGCACAGAGTAAAACAATAACACATTTCCGAAAAAACCCAGTTAGGGAAATAAGAATGACAATTCCTTTGCTAATTTGAATTAAAATGAGTAACTTAGTACAGAGGCATCTAGGGTGATTTATTCATATGGCCTGAGTTTCCTGCCATGTCCATTCTTTTGGTCAAGAGTGAGTCTGAATGGTATTTTTACCTTTAAGGCATAGTACACAATGTGTTTGATACAAAAAAGTCACACGAGAAAGGCTGTCAAAATCTTAACTGTAAGTCACAACTTGGCGTGAACAAAGCTCATCGAACTACATTCAGCCTCCAATTACGGAATTAATGTTGCCTCTATTTAGAGTAAACAACGGAGTTAACATAGGCTTTAACCTTCAGAGTGGCTACACTTGTTATGACTTAACTCATGATATGAAATACAGTAAAGGGAGGACTTATTCACCACTAAATCATCAAATAAATAAGTGAACATCAAAAAGAAGCAGTTTTAGGGGGCTCCTGAAATGGATTAGTTGATCCTGAACAAGAAAGACATATATTAACATCCCATAAGCAGTTGCCTTTCATGTATCTCATCCCTTTTGTCCCTGGAACTATATTTAGTACAGAGAGAACAACAGCGCTGCCAGGACAGTCAAGCAGAAAGGAAGGGTATTAATTTAGTAGATCTTGGTCAAGGTTAGGGCAGGAGATAGTGGACAAGTACATATTTAGTTTATGAAACTACAAGACAAGGTCACATTGGAAATTTACAGTCATCTCTAGATCCGATATTGGGTCTACCTTGATGGTGGGCTCACATAGAACGATCTGGATTTTTAAAATGTCTTCAGTCCATGCCCTTTCATGGTAGGACAGCTTCTTCTACCTCTGCTACATCTTTATTGTCTTCCCTTCTCCACGCAAATTTGACTGTTTCTTCCTCCAGCATTTTTATTTATTTATTTATTTTTACATACAAGCTGGGGTACAGGCCAGAGGCGTGGGGCGGCGAGAGGGTGCACCAGAGACAGAGTGGGTAGCAGAAGAGGCAGATCAGAAATACACTGCTGAGGGGAGCAGCGGGCAAGGCAGGAGAGGTCTGCCTCGCCATGTGGGATTCTCCCTGGCTGGGCGTCGAACTTGCGTCGCCGCTGCCGACAGCTCCACAGCGCAGTGCTCAACCGCTGCGCCACCAGGGAGGCCCTTCCTCCAGCATTTTGAACTGAGCAGGTCAGCTTCCCCTTTCCACCGTCACGCCCCCCTATTTGTGACTTGCCTCCCTCTTCTCTGCAGACTTTTCCTTGCCAGGCTTCGTCTTTTAAATTAGGCCATGTTATCTTCCTCATTTGCTTTGCTCTTTCAGGAATGTTTCTCAACTTTTCTATTGAAATCTGCATTAAAGATTAACTATTCGTGACTAAAAATGTTATCTGTACTTTCCACTTCTCTTCTTCCACACTGTCAAGGACCTTTTTTGAAAATTCCTTCACATTACTCTTATGTCTATAAGCAATAGAATGTTCCAGATCCTGGAAGTGGAATTAGGCTACATCTTTTAATTTTCCTTTGTACCTTTTCCTGAGGACCTACTTATTTCAGAAGGCATAGTCTGAATACTTTAGGAGACCAAAAAGAGCAGAACAAGCTTGGAGGCAGTGTATGAACTCCTTTCCCCACTCTTACTGAGTTTGCATCAGGTCTGAATAGCTAATCGAAGAGTGCTCAGGGGTGGTGCTCAGTGCATCTTAACTACTGACAGTGGCTCTAGTTTCTAGTGAGTTCTATAACCTACCTATAAATGGCCTCAACGCTCTGCGGTAAATTAACTTGAATATATCTGATTGCTTTACAATGATCTGAATGGGTCATTTATGAAAGTGTAACAGTGCCCTAGAAATCTTGCTCTCCTGCCAAAATGGGGAGCGGAATCTCCTTATATGCTGCGGGGAGACTGCAGGGGCAGGCACTGTTCCAGGTGCTGGAGGTCTGGGGAACACCCCGGATCAGGTCCTACTCCCCTGGAGCCATGATTTCTTGCAGTGTTTAAAGGCCACACTGGTCAAGGGAACCACGTTAAAACCTTCCTATTAAGGAGGCGGGGACCAGTTCATTGGTGAGGCCACGATGTTAACAGAGGCTCCACCTCCCCGAACAAGGATACACATTTAAGAGTGGGCAGGAGGTTTTGAAAAAAAATTCCTAACCCAACCCAAAAGATAATGGGAATCATCTGTTCTGCTCTCATGTGCAAACCTATAATTTATGGAAAGATGGGAAAGAGAAAGCCCCTGGGGAGGCCTGGCTGAGTTCTGTGGTGAAAATTCAACTGTACTCAAAGCTCAGACTGGAAGAGGTTGGGGGTGGAGAGGAGCGAGAAGCCACAGTAAAAATAACACGTCTCGAGGCAGCCAGCGCCCTCTCCTCTCCCTCTTTCCAATGCCATTCCTGGGCCATGCTGCCTTTCTCCCTCTCTCCTCCCTCCCATCACAGGTTACTTTGTCCTTTTGTTTTTCATTCATGTTTTAAGAATCCCAAATGAATGATAGTACTCGTAATTTCTTGCAAGAGATAATGTCAGGAGCATAAATTATAGGGCAACTCTGGAAGCAGGTAGTTAAGATCAAGTGAGAACGTGTGTTAATGGAATGAGTTACCTGGAATTGCAAGGACTGTTTCCTTAAATACTTGCCTGTGTACAATACATATTTGCAGAGATAAGTTTGGTGCACATATGCCTTTCTTCTAAAGAACATGCCCTAACACCCGATAATAGAAAGGGCGCAATTCCTAAATGCAGTACTACTAGCCTATCACCCACCAAACTGATTCTGAGTTTTCATCGCACAATAGCTACATTTTGTGTTTTCTTGCTGCTTCTGCTGGGCTGTCGTCACTTACCTCTGTGATCCTGCTTTTAAAGGGTTTGGTTGCCAACAAGTCTCCTATTTTCAATGTATTTTAGTGCCAGTATCCGTGATTTCTCCTGGGCTATTTGAAAGGCATTTTTATTACACTTAATACTTTGCTAGGGTACATCAATAAAATTTCAGCATACATGTATTTTATTGGTTTCCTTATCAGTTATGTGAGGTTAATTTTTATTCATGTCAGAGATGGTGAAATCGAGGTCATCTAAACTAGGAAAGATTGATAGTAATGGTAGAAATTGGATGTGAACTGAATGGGGGATTGTCTGGTTAGGGAAGTCCCTTTGTAACATTTCAGAGTTTCTAATGTCAAGTAAGATGTGCTATTCATGGGTTACTTTAACTGCTTTTCAGAAAAAATATCAAGCAGGATAGCACCTGTGGTTCTGGGGCATTTCATAAAGGCTCATTATTGCACGGTAATCAGCTGACCCTTGTCAGAGTTATGGCAAGGAACTGTCAACACCAGGATGTGGGCACATTTCCCAATGTACCTGGTATTCTTCCAAGCACTTCACATATTAGTAGCTCACTTAACCTCACCACTTTATGAGGTAGGCACTTTACTCCCATTTTACAGATAATGAAACAGAGGCATAACAAGTTTATGAAACGTGCGCAAGGTCTGCACAGCTGGTAGGGGTACAAGTATGAGGCAAACTCAGGCTTTCTAGACCGTCCTCAGTTATAACAAGCCGAAGTTCTTTAAGGATTTACTTGAAAGTTGTTTGAACTTAGAACCAAATATTCTTAAAGAAAAATACCAAAGACAAATGCTGGCAAGGTCTTCTGTTTGCCAGTGCTCACTTATGCCATAATATAGCTTGAATTAATGTATAGCCCATTTTGAGTTCATTCATTCTCATCTTTGTCTTCTGAGAACAGACTTAGTCTTTCACCCCTTATTTATTGGGCACTCTCTCTTGCCCAGGTTCTGTTCTTAGCAGTAGTGTGCAGGAAGGACACTAGACTTGCCTTCATAGCCAAATCTTTCACTTATGGGTGATTTTGAAAGGCGCTTGCAAGCAGGCCTAAGAACTAAGTAACCAAGTGACATTTTATTTTGGTCATGTATATCTGTCTTGGCAAGAGTCATAAAATTGCACCCTCTGCTCCTAGCCTGGGAACTGAAATGCCCTACTGGGTGGGCTTCTCTAGATCCTGGGTATGAGGGGCTATCCATTTCTGCTCTCAGCTCAGAGGGCACCGTCAGCATCTAGAACATGTATCTGGTTGTACACATATTCTGAATTTACCACATCATAGGGCATAGACCTAACACTTAAATACTTAAAACATTGTAAAATACACCCCATTAGGCGAGGAGTGCTGGTACTTTCTGCAGGAGCTCATAATCAAGGTTGTTAAAAAGACGGTATTCTTTTTTTCCCCACTTGTGGTAGATATACATGACATGAAATGCACCATTTTAACCATTTTTAGGTATATAATCTCATCATCACTTTTGATTGGTTACATGATATTGCCTCATAGCCACTCTTCCATTCTTAACCATTTCATGGAAGATAAAATCACAATTCAGGCAACAAGCTGGTTTCTGAACTAGCCCAGTGAGCACATGGGTATCTTAGACTGGCTTCTCAGTGAGCTCAAGATAACTTCAGTTCATGTGCTACCCGCCCCCCCGTGGATTCAGAATACTCATCTGAGGTTTGAGTTGCCTTGCCTCCCTCATCCTAAGCAGCTGAATCAACTTCGTTCTCCACCCCTTTCATTATCCCATTTCATCCACCCTGTTGCCATCAATGGGGTGGAGACTCATAGCTTCTAAGTGTGCTGAAGAAAACCCCAGAAGTAAGAAACTAGAATAACTTGCTCCTGCTAACAAAACAAACCAGAAAACACAGTGGGGCCAAGACCTCACAGTCGCAGAGTTCCAAATCCTTCCTTATCCCAAGGAGACAGACTGCCTGCCTCTCTACTCTAAGCCGAGGCGATGTGGCTTAAGCAAACTTATAGAAGGAATTCAAGCCCCCAGATCCATTTTCAGCTTCCCCTGGGCCCCCATGTGCCTTTTTATCCTTACTCCATACTGCCCAGCCAAAGGCGAGAGCCCGTGTAAAGGCCATCTCATGTCTCACTTTGAAAGGACCTGAATGCCCTCATGAACTAACTCCTGGCTGAAATCTTTGGTCCCCTGGAGAGAGAAAGCAGCAGCCAGTTGGACAACAAAAAAAGAGTTGTTATCTCTCTGTTAAATTAAACTCAGATCTGCTTAATATCTTGGCCAACTTAGGCCACAACTATTTTGGCCCTTTCCGCCACCCCAAAGCCTTTTGTGGCCAAAATGTGCCATTGTGCTGCTGTTTGACATGGGGTGCCAGCAGGCCTCAGCCCAGGCCAAGTAACACCCTTCCTTCTTAGGGTTTTGGGGTAGCAGGGAGGGTTGCTAATTCCTTTTGTGACCACTGACTAAAAGCTGAGTGGTCAACAATTTGGTAAATTATATACACACCTAAAATGTCAGCTGCATCGGAGATTTCTACCCCTCCAGTAGCTGAAGGGAAACTAGACGGAATGGAACTCTAGAAGAGCTGGGTCTTCTAAACACATTCTGTGAGATTCAAGCAGAACTTCACATAGGCAGGTTCCCAAGCAGCAAAGCATCCTCTTAGATGAGAATATATGCCAATGATTCGAACCAATCAAAAGGGATGGGAATGAAAATTAGTTATGAACACACATGCATGCACGCACACACAGAAGGGTGGGGAAGAGGGAAGAAAAGCTCCACCAGAAATAGTCCTTTTTGGAGTTGGATTAACTATAAATACATAAACACATACCAACACAGGTCAGCCTTGGCTATGAATATGGAATGGGTCAACTGCAAAATTTTTGGAAAAACAAAACATAAAGCAAATTCCCCATATCATAAATCTGTACACTGATTAGCCTGTGTTCCCTGTTGGACTATATATTAACATGCCGTGGGTTATCCAGTTCTTTGTTTAGAATTTTGCTGTTTTGGACAACTACAGGTTATTGGCTTGGACAGAACGGAAATATTTTGACCCTATGACAGTGGCTAAAACTGACCTGTAAAAATTGGAGGGGCACAGGCCTACCTGGGTGAACCTGGGCAAGATACTGGGCCTGACCACTTTCATTACCACCTCTATATAGTCTCTTGGGCACTGGAATTTTTGCCATGCATGGTGCTGGCACTTGGCCTAGTGATGGATGCCCTTGTCCAGTCCTGTTCCCTCTTTGCCTTGTTGGTCCCTCCACCCACGTAGGAGAAAAGACTTGGTGGTGCTTTGGCAATGGTGGGGCTTGGCCTGGCTATCAGTTGGCTCTGATAGCAGTTTATCTCTAAAACTAGACAATGTTAGTGTTGGAAGGATATCAGGACTTTATAGTGCTTCAGAGTATGTGCCCCTAGGAGAAGGGAGCCATCCAATGCAGGGGCAGCTGCTAGTCATTCTTCTTTGTTTCTATTGGCCTGAAAGATTTCACACAGAATGGAAAAAATAAAAGCAGACACGTACTAGGGCAGCTTGGGCTTGAATCACAGCTCCTCTACTTAAGCTAGAGGACTCTGGCTAAGCCTATCTCATTTGTAAGCAGTGGATAATACAAGTGCCTATCTCAGAGGGCTGTGGCGAGGATGAAATGATAATCTATACATTTAGAACAGAGTCTGGCTTAAGGAAGACACACAATAAAAAAACCGCTTTATGTTAGTAGCTACTAATCTAATTTAGCACAACATTCTCATTTTACAAAGATTGTGTCAGAGGGGATGTGTGACTTGGTAAAGGAGACACAGCTGTCACTACCTTGTGAGTTCTCTGACTTCTTGCTGCTTGATGGGGTGCTATCAATGAGAGTGAAATGAGCAGCCCCTTGCTTCAGCGAGATCGTGCCTTAACAACTCAGGGATGAAGTAAGCAGGCTGAGAATCCTCGCCCTTTCTAGCTCCTTCTGCCTATCTGTCAGATGATCAGTCCCTGCCCCCATCAGGCAGTAGGCAGAGAAAGGAAAAAAGGTAAAACTCAGATCAGTAGTTTTATTGCCTGCGATTGTCTAGACAACTTTCTCTGCACCCCTGACCTCTGCTCCAGCCAAGAATCCATTTGCAATATCCTTCCCCTAACTTCCTCTTTCCTTTAGGCCTAAGCCTTTCCTTATGATGCCCCTTCTTTTACTGTCCCTTCTGCACATCTGAGCTGCTGTGGGTGCTCTGCTGTCAACCCAACACCGCCAATTTTAGGAGCAAACCCAGTGGATGGCATATTATCTTTCACACATTTTTAATGGCCGACTTTTGCATGCTGGGCATTATTTTAATTAAGAGAACCATTTCTCTGTCTTTAAGGACTATGTTAAAATCAGTATATTTGACTCGCTTTGTTGAGCTGTCTTTCAGATATTTGTGAACATGTTCGTATGCTTCCTAATAACAAAGAGTAGAAACGTCAGTTGAGCTTTGGCAAACAGGTAACTTGCCATGTGTCACGGAGGACTAAAGAGGCTGAGCTCTGGCTCCTGCCCCAGAGCCTGGTTCTTGTCTTGCCTAGAGACTGGCTGCTTGGTGCAAACTGGCTGGGAAGCGCCAGGAAATAAATGTATGCAGTGAGTTGTGTCCCAAGGACCATAAAATCATGGAACTGAGGTCCTAGAGCTGAAAGGGGCTGTAAAAATTGTTTAATTCAACCTCTCACCCCAGAAACGAGGACATTTACAATTCAAGAAATAAAGTAATGGAGGTGGTTTCTATCCAAATAAGCCTGGGATTCTCCTCTCGGGAACAGATATAAGCAAAGCCAAAGCCAAGAGAAGAGCAGTCCACAGTAGGATGGACCATATGAAACACTTAAAGGTGTCATATATCTTTAACACAAAATGCTTAATAGGCTTGCGAATAATTCCTATGAGGGCTATGTTAAAATTCCATTAAAAAAAAAAAACAACAAAACCCACCCAGCTTTTTTAAAGCCATGAAAAATGACAGGGACGGGGATATTTTCAGAGCTAAGCTGTGTTTCCACTCCTAAGACTTAATGGAACACATGCATTCAGGGAGATGCATGGAATTTAAACACAATTCAACATCAGTTAATTCTGAGAGCAGAGGCCCTTCAGTCTTGCTCCCGTCCACCTCCACGTTAAAGAAGCTAGAAAGCCAATTACACTCACAGCGGGGCCTCTCCCCTACTGCAAGGGAAGAATGTAGTGCAAATTCTATGTGTGCTTTACAAGCTAGTAAAACTATAATTGCAGGTGGGAAGGGACATGGGCTCTCTTTGTTTCTGCCAACATTTCAGTTCAGTATGCTCCTCCCTTCTGTAGCTGCAGAAACAGTGCGGGCTCAATTCTCTTTTTAGCATGCACAAGAAAATGTGTATTCTGATTCCAAAAAATGTATAGAATACTTTTTTTTGGTCAGCATTTGGTGCACAAGCAACCTGAAATGCATGCATTCATCAGACAGGTTCTACCTTTTTGGGAGACCAAACCCGACCTTCTGGTGCAAGCTCTTAAGGCTTCTCGGTAACATCAAGAAAGGAGGTGATGCTGGAAGGGCAGTGCCTGACTCCTGGTCCCAGGAGACCCCACTGCGGGGGTGGGGGGGGTGGGGGGTGGCGGGGGGACAGGCAGTGCTGGGAGCCTCAAGGTGCAGAGCCACGATGGAGGTCTGGTCTAGAACCACCTTCGAGGAGTGATCCCCCCCCCCCCAGGGCTTCTGGTTCCCCTACCAAGGTGTTGCTCCATTTAATGACCGTGGCTGCTACTGGTGCAACAGGTGCTTATGGCCTAGAAACCCTTGCAGAATCTGAGGGGCAAAAGTGGGATGTAGCAAAAATTACTTCCGGATGATGACTCTAGCTGCGGAGTCTGGATGATGCTGAGGAAAGCTACAGGGAGCCATTTCCATGTCTCACGGCAACGCGAACGCTGGTACTGAGAACGCTAGGAAAGCTCAGATCTGGCATCAAGCAGGGGTGTCAGTGCCTTACACATAGGAATGCCTTGAACCTCCCAACAACCTTTGAGGCAGGTACTCTTATCCCCACTTGAGAAATGAAGTGCTTCTGGAGGTACCATGAAGAGGGACTTGCCCAAGGTCGCCTAGTGTGTCTGGGGTGGGCTGGCATTTGCAGGTGGGACCTTACCATTCAGGCCCTCTCCAAAGCCCAAAGTCAAGTGTCATCACCCTTTTGGAGACCTTTGTCCAGGCACAGACTTCATCCCATTTTGGCCTCATACTAGCCGGCTGGCTTCCTAAACACTCCTGACAGCCATATTAATTTCTTTTTAAAGATTTATTTAATTTTGAGTAGAAGAACTGGGGTGTAGGCCAGAGGTACAGGGGGTGACGAGATTCACCAGAGATGGAGTGAGGGGCAGAACAGGCAGACTGACTGAAATACACTGCTGAGGGGAGCAGCGGGCGAGGCAGAGAGGTCTACTGCGCCATGTGGGTCAGGCTCCCTGGCTGGGGATCAAACTCGTGCCTCAGTGGCTGGTGATAGTTTCACAGTGCTGAGACTTAACCCCTTGCACCACCAGGCAGGTCCCCCAGCCATCTTAATTTTGATTACAATTTAACTTCCCACCTCAGAAGGCAGTACCAGGAAGAGGGAATCTGGTAATATTTTTGAATATGATTTGTTAACCAACAGCTTGAGGAAATTCAGGCCTTCCCTGCCGCCACCTGACCTTTGTCTTCAGCCTTCCTGGTGTTTGCATTGCTGGCCTGACCTTGCAAAGTGACCTGGAATAGCTTGCCTCTTTCCCTGTGTGTCCAATTTCAGAGCCCAGCTGTCAGCCGGTGCAAGTCTGTCAATTAGTATCTCAAGGGTTTGGGATGGGGTCTGCAGTCTTTTGAGGAGCACAATCTTAACACTAACCTCCAAATTCCTTCTCGTAATTGAACATTCATTAGTTTGACGGAACAAAAGCGGGCATTCTCTATTATAAAGCAGAGGTCAAAACCAGTGGCTGTGTTTTGTTTGGCCTGCAGAGTGTTTAAATATTGAGAAATTTCACATAAAAATACGGATTTCCGGCTTCTCTTGCAAAGTGGGAAGAGACAACAACTCTGGGGCTAGTGACTACAGCTGTCCCCTGCGGAGGGGGACGTGCTCTTTGGTCCACATCAGGGACCCGAAGTCTCACCTTGGGCCTGCTTTAGCAGGATGCACCTGTCTGGCCTCTTCAGGAGTGTGAGTGAACAAACTGTGTCCTAGAGCTGCCTTCCCTCTTTCGCCACGCGGAGCAGATGGCTGAGGCTGGCCCTTTGGTGCACTTAACACCAGTACCGAACCAGGAGAGGATGTGCCCTGAGAGACAGGCCCAGTGCCTCTCTCCTGTCCCTAGCGCCTGGCACATAGTAAGTGCTACTAGATAGTACCTGGAGTAATCGACATTTCTCTCTCTTATGTGGCTGGGTGTGTGACTAGTTCTCAGGAAAGGAATGAATTTCTGAGTGACCTGAAACTGCTCAACAGCTGGAGAAGTCCAGACACTCCTGTTTCAGCAACTTTCTGAATGAGTGATGTTGCTCCCTCTACCTTAATTTGCTGTGCTATAAAGATCTTCCCTGCTGTCACAGTGATTTTTGAATCTTGTTTAAAATTCCAGGAGCATACGGGTTGATGGTTCGCTAGCAATTAGCAAGAAGTAAAAATTAAAAACAATAATATGACAAGTCGCCCCACTCAACCTTCTAATTTTTCCTCAGGGGGTGATATTGTTGAAAATAAGCAAGTTCCAGATGTAGACGAAATTGCATGCCATTACATGCAGCCAATGGCTTCAGCTAAGACACACAGGCTAACTTTGTCTCGTGAGGCTGCCACACCTGCTTCTCTCTCTGATGCACTGAGGGGACTTTGTGAAAGTGCTGGCCACCTCCTTGGCCCCCACACAAGACTAGATGGAGCTTTTGCGGGATCCCTCTGGTGCTTTGAGAACAACTGCAAATGTGCTAGAACGGTTGGCAGGAGGCATCAAGAAGTAAAATCCCATGGGCCATCACTAGGCTGAGCAGAATCATGGGCCGCCTCGTAGAAGTTTTTGGCTCATATACAGAATACAGGAATTTGACCATAATTGGGTAGAATCACCCATCCTTTTCTGAGTAAATATGCCCTCTCAACTTCAGGGCCAACATGGTTCTAGGCATGCAGTATGTGCTTAATATTTTCTGAATGAACAGGCAGAAAATACCCAGCCCCAAATCTACTGTGAGGTTTGGGCTTCTGTTTCAGATGCATAGGTAGGATGGAAATATCAGACTACTTTCTGGGGAAAGTGGTCCCATTATATTTACTCAGTGAATCTTTGTTGAGACAGTTTATCAAAATAATTTTGAAGCATGCAGACTGAATGTTCTTTGGAAATGTTAAAGTCAGTAATGAAAATTTTCTCCTGCTTGCCTTCATGCCAAGCACTATGGGTTAGGTCATTGAGGGGGTTGAGGTTATCAAAGCCTGAAAATCCCCTTTCCATCCCCCCTGCCTGGTTCACAACTGTAGGAGTCATAGCCTCTCAGAAGCATTCCCTGAGTGTCTACTGTTACTAGTGCTGCAAAACAAATTACCCCAAAACCTGGTGGTGTCAAACAATCATTCTTAGACTCTGTAGGTCAGGAGTTCTGGTAGCATATAGAGGAGATGGTTTGTCTGTTCATGATAACTATAACCTCATCTGTAGCCTCCACTGAGAAGCCTGGGTGCTGGAATCATTTAGATCTACCTTACTCAAAGTCTGGTGTTTGGTGATGACTGTTAGCCAGAACTCAGCTGAACTGTCAGCTAGAATGTTTACTTACGGCCTCTCCATGTTGAGTCTCTGCATAAGCTAGCTTAGGTTTCCTAACAACATGGCGTCTGGTTTCTAAGAGTGAGAGTCCCCCGAAGCACCACCAGAAACTGTATCATGTATGCCCAAGTCTTGGAAGTCGCACAGTGTCATTTCTGTGGTCATATTAAAGAAAAGGGAGCACAGGTCCCTACCTCTAAATGGCAGGAATGTCAAGTGACAGTGTAAGGACTTCTGGGATGGGAGATATTGCTGTGGTCATCATTGCAAAATAAAGTCTGTCATATTGGGTCAGATGTTTCCCGGTGGTCCATGTTTAATTTGGGGTCACAACCTCTCAGAAGCATTCCCTGAGTGTCTGCTGTTACTAGCACTGCAAAACAAATTACCCCAAAACCTGGTGGTGTCAAACACTGATGTAGAAAAGGCTTATCTGCTTCTCTCAGACTGTAGTTCAGTGAGGGAAGGGCCTGAGACTTAATCACCTTTGCCACCTCTGTTCCTAGCACAGTGCCTGGCACACGAAGGCATTCAACATATATTGGTTGAACTGAACTGAATAGAAAGGAATAAACTAAGTGACCCTTGACTCCCCTTTTACGCTGGCTGCTGGTGCGGTGGGGGGTATACTGATCAGGGCACTAGGTGTGTGAAGGCAAAGTACCCAAATACCTTTCTGGGGCCCAGTGATTTCCCCTGAGTGTATTGTTTGGACAGGGGAGCTTTTGCTTGTGCATGTCTCTCAGGTGATGTCTATGTTGCGTACACACATGAACCGTACCTGAATTCATATCTCGAGTTTTTGAAAATAATTTCTTCCCTTTGTGCCATAAACATGGCAAGTATGAGATTACTCAAGAGGATTCAGTTTTTGGAGTCCTGCAAACCACGAGTCCCTATCTCAACCAAAGCTTCTCGGGACAAAGAGGTTCTCTATCCAGCACACAACACAGGATTCTGACCTCATTTTTCCAAAAGAGCAATCCCTTTGCCCTCAGCTACCATGTCTTCTACCACCACCTCTGCTGCCCCCCCATCCTTTACTGCCACTGAGAACTAGGTGTGTGATGGGAGTTGGGCATGGTGTGCAAAGTTTTTCCAGACAAGGACTAGCCAGTTGGCATAAAGAACAATCTGCATCACTACTTTGTCACTCAGCTCCTTTAACCCACTCACCCCAAACCGGAAGTTATGGTTAGCAGGACTCCAAAAACTGAAGGCCTCTGTGAGGGGTCGAAAGACCCAGGTTCCTATCTTGGCTCTTCGCAGTAGTTGTCACTGTTCCCTTCCTCTCAAGATGAAACTCCCTGGGAGAGGGGACGCCAGGCGTGCTCTGCTCAGCACACACCTGCGGTCCTGAGAAACAGCAGCTTCCTTTTGTTGGGCTGCCAGCCCACCAGTCCTTCCACAGTAACATTCAGTCCCTTTCCTTCACCTGAGATGCACATGTGCACGTTTTAAAAATTCACTTATTTAAAAGGCATGATTTGTCCCCCCCATAGCTTACGATCCTCCTTCTAACTCATTAATTGGCTGGAACAACCCTGGCTAAAGTAGCTCTACCAGATTTAGTGATGTTTTAATGTCAGCCTCATTCCTGTTGTGCCCCAGACTGCGCTGGGGGTTTCTGAAGGCAGCGACGGCTGCAGCAGACACAGGCCTGGCCACGGAACAACACAGGCAAGCTGTCATGCTTTGTTTTTCTGCTTGTTAAATCCGAATGCCCTAATTAGTTACCCTGCCTGCTAACGCCTGGGTGGACAATTGTGCGGGAACCCGGGATGCAGAGAGGCTGTGAATACAGGTTCCTCGGGCTCTGCAGGCTTGCTGACTGGTGACTTGGTTGTGGGCACCGAGGCGCTCTGTTCCTGTGGGCTGTGGATTCAAAGACGCCAGCCCCCGTGTGAATAAAGGTCATCACCTGTTCCTGCTTCGGTGAAAGGGCAGCTGTGCTGGGTGCCCACTTAGGCTTGGCCTTTGTCTGCCGATGCTGTGAATAGCGCCCACAGAGAATAACATTCTCTGATTCTGTGTTTGCTTGGTGGGGCAGGGTCATGCAAAATAACTCACATAACTTCCCTCAAAGAACCCAGCAAAGTGTGTTTGTAAAAAGTGGACTCAAAATGCCTTAAACATTGCTTTTTGGTGATTGTACTCACTAGAAAACACACAAAAGCTTCATGGTAAGAAGTCACAGATGACGGTTCTTAAGCTCTATGAGTATGGGGGACTTGTGAAAAAGTTAACTGAAAAACTGGCTAGCTATTGAGAAAAGTTTAGTGTTTGGAAAGTTTGTATCATTGAACAACTCACCATTATTCTGACATACACAAAGATTTTTATTTGGTTTTACAATTCTGTGCACTGCTATTTTGCAGATCAGCATTTCTAATTTTGTTTTGGTTAGGGGCTGACATTAGATTAGTCTGCTTTACTTTTGGTGAGAAACAGAACTAGTAAGTTCAGGATATAGCGTGTGTGTTCACCCATCCATCGATTCATTGAGCATTTACATGCCCCGTTGCTTAGAATAAATGTTTATTGCTTTAGCATAAAGTAAACAGTTCAGACCATTATAGGCAGCTCCAGGAAGGCAGAATGCATTTGATTTATTCCTCTCTCTTTTCCTGGCTCTTGAGTGCTCCCCTTTGGCTTCCTTCCCCCTTGACATCTCTTTAGTAAGTACTCCAAATTCCAGACTTTTCCATCTTTTTTTCATCATTAAAATTGATCTGCTGAAATCTTTCTCACTCGGATATCATGCTTTGCCTTTCAACCCATTAATAAGACTTAAATTTATGCAAAAATAATTTATTCTTCCCAGGTAACAATATATTAACTAGAATCTAATACCTTGACCTGAAGGTGGGGAGTGGCTTGGAAATTGGGGCCCACGAAAAGTGAGTAATGGAGAGATCAGCTCGCAGATTGACCTAAAGGGGCAGGGGAAAGAGAGAGAGTGGGGGGGGGGGTAAAGTGGTACGGTGAAGGAAGTGGACGGGAGGGGCTCCTCTCTCCAGTTGCCTCACCTGTGGGACCATCTGGTCTCCTTTCTCATGAATCATTACAAATAGAATCATTTTGTGCTTAGTTTACATATGTCCCAAAGGTGAGTAACACCAGGAGAGTTAGTTATTAATAAATCTAGGTTTTGTTACAAGAGCATAGGTAGCCAAAATTTTAGAAGCAGTCTCAGGTCATCAGCCAAGATGGCTGACTAAACCAGGGCTCTGATTTGCTCCTTCAGAGCAACCACAACCTCTTGAATGTTATTTTACATAATGTTTTCTAATGGTAAAATGTGGAACTTTCTCATCTGTGTTAAAAAAGCTAAGGGGATGGGTGTGAGGGGATGGTGTGTCACGTGCTAATAGGGAAAAGGGAGGGTTCACACAGAAAGCAAATGCGTGGGGAGCTATCTCATCGGAGCATATATTTTTATTGTATTCTGTCATAGCGCCTCCCCGGATTGATGAAAATGCTTGATAAACTGAAAATAACGAACACAAATTCTGTTTCCCCTTCTTGAAGTATCAATGCAGAAAAAAAACTCTCAAAAAGCAATGCCTTAGTTTCCCCATTGAAAACACATACCAAAAGTTTTGTGCATTTGTTCATAGATACTTAGTCAAGGCCTGCCAAAACCTTTGTAAGGAGCTACTGTGTCAGTCTGAAGAAACCACTAGGCATTTATACCTCCTGAAAGAAAGTTTAGGATTTTATTTTATTTATTTATTTTTTTTATTTATTTATTTTTTTTTATTTATACATACAAACTGGGGTACAAGCCAGAGCTGTGGGGCGGCGAGAGGGTTCACCAGAGACAGAGCGGGTAGCAGAACAGGCAGATCAGAACTACACTGCTGAGGGGAGCAGCGGGCGAGGCAGGAGAGGTCTGCCACACCATGTGGGATTCTCCCCGGCTGGGCGTCGAACTCGCGTCGCCTCTGCCGATAGCTCCACAACTCAGCGCTTAACCGCTGCGCCACCGGGGAGGCCCTAGGATTTTATTTTTAAAATAAAATCTTGATTTATTTTAAAATAAGATTTTCTTAAAAATGAAAAGCAGTATATTTTGTTAGCTCTACCTCAAAGACCATGAATTTCGTGTTTTTCTAATATCTACTTTGCTGAAGAGAAATTCCAAAATTAAGAGATAATTCAAGTCCGTGCACCTCCAAGCTCCCAGGGGTTGGAAGGCCTCTGAGCCCTCTTCTCCCTTGGCCATGCTGCTAGGCCAGGAGAGTACTCAACCCTATTTTCCATGCCACAATGCTGCCAACAGGTGACAGTCAGGTAATGACCAGTGGTGTTTAACTGCTACCTTTATGACATGCTAGTAAAACCCAGTGAGCTGCTTAATCACTGGTTGGTGAAATAGACAAGTTGGCACCAGCATTTTGTCAATCACTGGGACTTGTTGGGCAGTGGGCAGATGAGTGCAGCTCCCAGAACAACCAGAGGGTTTCCCTTGCTAAGCAGAGCCATGCCCTGCCGTGTAAGTGTTCATGAGCAAGGGGGCAACAGTGCGGGAGAACGCATGCGCAGAGGCCAATGAACGCAGGCGAGAAGAGGGGAAGAGGCTGTCTCGAATGTGATGTTAGAAGCAGAAAGTAGCTTGAAACCTTCAGCCAAAAAAAATTTTTTTTTTTTTTCAAATTGTTGAATAGTCTATCTAGTAAAATTTTAGGGACAGTTACTTGTAAACACCTGAGAGAAATAAGGAAGATGCAAATATTTTGGTGCCAGAATTCTTCCAGTATGTTTGAGGTATTATTAGTGTTCTGTGTATGGGATTATGTAAGATTAGATGTATGTACATTGTAAATTCCTCTTTACCATGCTTACTGATTTCTTACCTTTTTGGAGAGGAAGATGTCTACGTTTTGTTTTTAAAAGAGAAGATAATGGGGAAAACCAAATTCATTTTAGAGAATTTTTTTTTTTTTGTAGAAAGGCATCTGTGGGAAAGATATTTATATTATCTAAGATCTGTAACTCTTCAGTTATTTGCTTTAGTTTATCTTCTTCTCCCTTGCAAAATTTATAAACTGAAGTGAATTTTTCTATAGTTACTTTATAGGACAGACTTGTTTTTATAAAAGACCTCTATTTTAGGAGTGAGGAGGGGAGTCAAGTGGGGAAAATAATTCACAACTCCTGACGCTGACCTGACACAGGGTGAGGATGCAACCAGGCGGGGGGCAGCTAGGCACAGGGCAGCTGGCGGGGGGGCGGGCTGGGTCGGCTTCCTGCACCCACTGCTGGGCCGTTCAGAAAGCAACAGCCTTTCTTTTTTCCCTCCGGGTGTCCCCTTTCCTTGCCAGACTTACAAGAACAGTTCGGATCCACAAAGCATGCCTGAAATTTACTCAGAAACAAGGGAAGATGAGGCCGAGGTGCCCTTCAGCACTGATAGCCTAGATGTAGACAGATCAAAAGCTAAATCCAATTTAAACCACCTCAGGCAGAAAAAATAATTGAATTAAACTTCCTCTAAATATGATAAGTTTGGGGGATCTTAAAGGCAGACACAAAGAACCAGGTTAGAGTGAGCTGCTGAGCAAATGGAAGCAGGGAGCCCACACCGCCCCCGCCCACAGGAGTTTGACAAGCTGCTGACTGCCTCCATCACTTTATTACTGAGGCTGAAAACTGATTAAGCTGCTTATGGGGCTCCAGGGGCTAATGGTCTGGCCACCAAGAGCACCACATCACTGATGTAAGTAAGCTGCTTGGCATGTATGGTTTGATTATGACAGGGGGGTAGAAAAGAAAAGGAAAAAAAAAGACAGTGGGGTATAGGGGAGCTTACAAAAGCAGTCTCTCTCGTGCCAGTGGATACACTGCTCTGATACCCAAACATGAACATGGAGTTACGAATTCTTCTTCATCTGGTCTCCAAATTAATTTTTCAAAGACTTCCTCAAGGAGGACTCACTTTGGAGGCCCACTCATTCTATTTTTAAGTCACTTTTACAAGCATGTCAGTGCTTTAAACATCTTTCCCGAGTGGTAGTTTGGGTTCTGGGACACCGCATTTAGGCAGCATCCTAGAAAATTCGTAATGGGTATCTTAACTAAATCTTCCCTTTAAGGACCACAGGCCATATTATTCCTTTTCCACCCGGCCAGCAGATCACTGATGCTTGATTATGCAGGAAAGAGCAGGCAGGACTGAGGAGGGGGTGAGCTGATGTATACAAATAGGTTAAACGTGATATACAAGTGGAAATGAAAGCCACAGTATTTTCTGAGACCTCTATAAATATTTAAAAATCATTTCTATCATTTAAAATAACGTTTTTACCAGGGAGGGGTGGTGGTGGAGAGAGACAAAGTGAACACACACAAAAGTCTTGTTTAAAGAAAACTAACCTGGAAGATAAATTCAGTCTGAAAAATGACCGAAGGGTCAGTTTTTGAATACAGGTTTCAGCTTGACCTCATTCCTTTAGGAGTAAAATAACCACAGAGGAGACCAGTAACAAACAAAAGGGATAGAATCACAGCAGTCTGAGATGTTCTGAAAGTTGTCACGACTGCTTTTTTTTATACATTGCCTTTTGAAGGGACCAATAAAATGCATGCAAAGGAAAGTAATGATTTCATTTAGTGTCTAAAAGTTTCTAAGGAGTAAGATGTTGATTTAACCAAAGTGTAAGATATTTATAAACTTATGGCTGAACAGACAAAATTATCAGTTCTCTTCCTGGCTGCTAACTTGGTCAGTCACTAAAAGGACATGCACTAATAAAAGTTTAAAAAGAAGATTTTTGACTCTTTATGCTCTATTTTATTAAACTTTAAAAGTCATCCAACTGTTTGGCTTGGGCATAAGTCAAAGAGCTTCAAACGCCGAAATTCACTGCCTTTTACATCTTTTTCCTTGTACGATTTTTTTATGGAAATAATTCACAAATCATAACTTGCTCTTTTAGAGTATACAATTTAGCGGGTTTCAGTGTATTCACAAAGTTGTCTGACCATAACCATTCTCTAACTCCAGAACATTCTCGTCAGTCCCCAAAGAAACCCTGGCCATTAGCAGTCACCCATCCCCCGCTCACTCCAGTGCCGGCACCCCTCATCTGCTTTGTCTCATGGGTTTGTCAATTCTGTACATTTCATTTAAATAGAAAATGTTTTTTTCCCCCCTCTGATTTCTTTCCGTATGATATTTTCATGGTTCCTCCTCCTTGCAGCACTATCAGTTTTTAATGGTTAAATAATATTCCACTATGTGTATATGCAACATTTTGCTTACCATTCTCTAGTCAATGACCATCTGGGCATTTCCACACTGTGGTTATAAATAATGCTAGTCTGAACAATCGTGCACAAATTTCCCTGGGAACATGGTGTTCATTCTCTTGGGTATATACTCAGGAGTAAAACTGTTAGGTTCTTTGGTCTATTCTATTTCTGATAGAAATTCATTAATTATCGGGGCTTGTGAAGAAAACTACCTCAAATGATGGCAGAATTCAGTGCCAAGATCATAATTAACAGAGACTTCCCTAGGGAGGAAACAGAAATGAAAGGCCCCTCTGAGTGCTTACCTGCTGCAGATCGGCGAGGGAATATAGGTGGATTTGCTGAAGGAGGTATTCTCTGGGAAAAATTCTGGAAACAAGGACAGAAATACAAATGAACTGTGGTGTGGCCATGACAGACACTTTTTCTCTTAAATTTCAGTCTCAGGAATCCCCTTTCTCTGCGCTCTCCCCTCCCTTCCCACCTACTCCTCCTCCTTCCATGCCCTGAGAAACCTGTAGTCTCTTTCCCACCACATCTTTTTCTTGACATCGACACTAACATAGAGTAAATGTTCAACCTTTGACTTCTAATGTAATCCAAGGTGCAAGGAGCACCACGAACTGACCCAGACCTGAGGCCTAGAGCGTCAGGTTTCTTGTGCCAGCGGTGTCATCTCAGCCAAGCCCCCAAACCCAACTGGTTTCAGCTTATTCACTGTTGAATGAAAGTGATTAAACTTTGTCTCTACCTTTCCAGCTCTGTTGTTCTATCTCTAAATGAACAGATCTTGGAGCTGAGAATCAATTGCAGTAGCAGCCTGTGTGTCTGTCTAGAGACTCCTGTGTCTACCATGAGTGAGGACAGCAGCACTGACCACGGCATTAATGAACCCTTCTTCCATGCATCACGATAAGTTTGAGAATCAAGTGCAGACAGGAACAATGAGATGAAATATTTAAATTGTGAGTCCCTGAGAGTCTAATATCTTTGGCTAGTGTCATTTCACTGTACCCGAATACATGACAGTGAAGGAACAGGGAAAGAACAGTATGTACAAGCTGACAGGTAAAAGGTGTAGATGGTTAGAAAACAACAACATACACACAAGTCATGATGCTGGCATTTTGTCTGACTTATATGGTACTATGACACTGTCTTGTGTCCTGAAGAAACCACCAATTAATTACATTAACATGCCAAGCACTGTGTGAGGCAGCAAAGACAATTATGAGTAAGAGAGTTCCTGTATCTGAGTTAAAGCATAAAATCAAGTGAGGGAATGTTACATAAACTGATAATTATACAACATGGAGACTGAAAATGATGAGCTAACTATAGCATACATATCTTTGGAATGGTTTAACATGGTAGATCCTAACCCCAGTTGTATTAGAATCAATCACCTGGAGGAGCTTTTAGAAAATACAGGGCATCAGCAGGGGTAGAACCCAGAGGTCACTGTTAAAACAAAAACTCTCTCATGATTACAGCACCAAAGCTTTAGAACCACTGGTCTTATATCTAGTTCATCTCTAAATGCATTTTTCAGTCTTGTTATTGTAAATGGCAAGATTAATTTTTTTAAATAGCTAAGCAGTATTCCATTGTGTATACAGACTACATTTACTTTATCCCATTGTCAATGATCCATCTGTCAATGATTATTTCCAAATCTTGGTTATTGAAAATAACACTGCAATGAACATAAGGGTATATCTATCTTTTCAGATTAGTGTCCTGTGTTCATCAAATAAATACCCAGAAGTAGAATAGCTGGATCCCACTTAATTTCTAATTCTTACTTCTAAAGGTAACTCCATACTATTTTCCATTGTGGGTATACCTGCTTATAGCTCCACCAGTTTACAAGGGTTTCCTTTTCTCCACATCCTTGCCAGCACTTGTTTCTTGTCCTTTTGTTAAAGTCATGTTTATAGGCAGGTGATACTGCATCATGGTTTTGTTTTCATTTCTCTAATAATAAGTGACGATAAACATCTTTTCATGTCCCTGTTGGCTATCTGTATATCTTCTTTAAAATGTCTATTCAAACTCTCTGCCCATTTTTAATCAGTTTTTTTTTTGTTGTTTAATTGTATGAGTTCTTTTTATATTTTGGATATTAACCAGTTGTCAGACAGGATTTGTAAATATCTTCCATAAAAGTTGCTTTCCCTTTTGATGGTTTCTTTCACTGTAGAAGCTTTTTAGTTTGATATAGTCTCATTATTTTTGCTTTTGTTTCCCTTGCCATTGGAGACAATCCACAAAGACAGTGCTATGGCCACTGAGGCTTTTCTAAGGTAAACTACAAGGGGATAGGGAAAGAGGTGAGTTGGTAGACACAAGACACCTTTTGGAAGATTTGGCAATATTTAAAAGGTGAGAAAGAGGAGAAAGGAATCAAAGGTGAAGTATCTTGCTTGGGTGAAGGATAGTAATTCCCTGGTCAACACAGGGCAGGCTATTAGGGAACATGGTAAAAATCTGAGCTTTACGTGTGATTATAAAGGACCTGTAGCAACAGCAAGGATGGTCTTTGGAAATATGGGACTGAAAGATGTGGGATAGTCAGGGGCACTTTGAAATCAGTACAGCAAGGACTTGGGAATGGAAGGAAGGGAACTAGGAGGAAACGCAACAGGAAGTAGATTGTGCACAGGGGCTACTGGTTTTTTTCCTTTGCTACCTTATGTCTAGAACGATCTAAAGTACACTTTGATGTTCTTCAGTTTTTCTCATATTTGGAAAATTGTTTTGAAAACAAATAGGATATTTGCATGTAGGTGAATTTCTAACATTTCCTTGATTTGTGAAATGTAGTACCTTCACCTGGCTTTCCCTAAGGTTAACATCCTACATAACCAAGAGGCTTTGATCAAAACTAAGATGTGAGCTACTCTATACATGATAGACTTTATTCCAATTTCATCAATTGTTTCACTCATGTCCTTTTTCTGTTAAGGAATCCAATCCAGAATACCAATGTATAATTATAGATTTTTAAAAATAAATGTTTAAACATTTACAAGAAGACTTGTGACCCAAACGTGTAGTAAAGAAAACTTAACGGTAAATTTTTCAGTCGGGCTATGAGGGTAGCAATTTAATACTGGGACAGAGGATCTTTGAGTGTGATTGAATGGTGGAATAATCTTTTGCTTAATAAAGCAATTGCTTAAAAAGATGCTTTAAATGAGTAAAATGAAAGTAGTATGACAGCGGGGTTGAGGAACAGAGACAGGGAACCAAATAAGTGGGCTGGAATTCATTTCAAAATAAGCTTTGCCTCTGCACTGATTTGTGCAAACGTAGGTCAGTGGGAGAAAGACGCAGATGACTGCTGTGAATTATAACAAGGACAAATGCAGGGTAGCACATGTATAATGTTTTTGCTACTTATTTTCTGCTCAAAAATCCTAAAACTCATGTCTGAGTGCATACAGGATATATGAGTATACAGGATATATGATACGACTATACCCCTACTTGGGTACTAGAGACAGACAGCTATCCAGTCAACAAACACTTATGCAAGGCCGAAAATAAGCAATGTGTTGTGTGAGTGCTGGAGATGGATATGTCAGTGAACAAGCCGATGAACAACAAGGAGAGAACATCTAGTTTTCCCTTAATGGGCTGGGTCCTCCCAAACTCTGTTCATTATCCTTCACACAATACCCAACTTATGGGCACGGTCATCTCTAATTGTCTTTCAACAGGATTGTACAGTGTGAGTTAGCAATGCACTTAATGTTTCTACGTGCATAAAGTATTTTCTCTTTGCCCGTAGAGATCCTAAGCCCCTCCAGCAGTCCCTTATCTGCTGGCTCCTCTCTATCACTCCCCGGTGTCTAATGCGATAATTTACATGAGGTCAGTCACAACAGACACAAAGAACTGGAAAATGCAATGTATGCAGAAAAGATAAAGGTCTTGAGCTTATTGTGTCTGGGGAAAATGTTGTGTCCAGAAGATTTAGTGATGGTCATAAAAAATACAGACTTTTAAGACAGATAAGACCAATCCATTTTTCTCTCAGGAGAACAGAAATTCTAGCATGACACCATGGAAGTCAAATAGGGAATAAACTTCCCAAGAGGGAAGACAGCTAGGTATTAAAATGTGTCGCTTGTAGTGACACTAATGTAAAAAAGATTTTTTGGGCAGTGATTTAGCTGTAGGGACACACTTTTCAGCTTAGAGGAGGTCAGGGTTTTGAAGGGAGGGCCAGATAACTTGTGGCTTACTTCTGCTGTCAATTTGTTCCTCTTTCCCTCTGCCTGTGTCTTCAAGCTAAACTGAACTGGCAAGACCTTCTCTGAATATGGTCTGTAGTGAGGCTGTATACAGGTCGGGGTGTGCAGGGGAAACGACATGAAAACCAAGCCCAGAAATGCACTGGCAACTCCCAGTGGGGTGACCCCAGGGTTTTCCCTGCTGTGGCTCATTAGGTGCTGTGAGTTGGCCCATCTGAAAAATGGCTCTTTAGGAAATGAATGGAACAAGCAGGGAACCCCAGGGGCTAGTTCCCCTTAAACTCTGTAGCAGGAGGGGATGCGAGAAACTGCAGGCCTAGCTGCATACCCTGGGGTGGGCTCAGGTAGCAGTAAGCTGCCTTAGGCAGATCTGAATAGGAGGGGACAGAACTCTGCAGGGGATGCAGAGGATAATTTGAAGTCACTTCAGCAAGTGCTGGGGGAGCCATTCATATCTGGGAGGCAAAGCTTGGTGTTCCCTTAAGATAGTCACATCAACATTAATTTTCTCTTAATGTATTTAATAAAGAATAATTATTTGCATTTTGGGGTCAGATAAGTGACTTTATGATCACTGTATATCCCATGAATTTAATGTAATGAAGTCCAGTTATATGGTCTCTGAATTGTCACTAGGGTAAGAACCTAAAATCAGCATGTAAGTAGATACTGACAGGCATTGTGCTAGATCCTGGAGAGCTGGAGAGGACAGTTTTTTAATATCCGTGAACATGCAGACGGTGGGCTACCAGACGAGTAAGCAAACAGTTCCAGATCCCAACGAGAGTGCTGAGACGCAGCAGGCGTGAGGGACACGGCCAGGAAAGGCGCGAGAGACCGGGAGCAGAAGCGGGAGCACGGGCAGAAGGAGCAGTGCGGGTAAGAGCAAGTGTCGTGCTTTCAGAGAGCCAGCTCTGTGGGTAGACAAAGGAGCTGGATGTGGGTACGTTAGGGGGAAGCTGCGGGGCATGAGCTTAGAAAGTTAGGATGTGGGCAAACATGAGAGGTCTTGAATGCCTTGCTGAAAGTCTACCCCCAAAAGAAGGACGCCACAGAAATGCAGGTGAATGGCACTGTTAGCTTTGTGACTTTGAAAGATCACTGGCAGCAGATTGGATAGGGGTAAGAAACTGAAAGGACGGCTCTTTTTTGGGTAAACTTGGTGAGAAATGCTGGGGGCCTGAACAGAATTTAGGATACCCTGGGGTTGGAGAGAACGGCCAACTACAAGATAAATTTCTGGCGCAGAATGTGCAGGCCATGCTAACTAAAGACCCGCTGGTCAGAAATGTGCAGGTCAGAAAGAAGCCCTGAGTCAGTCCATTTTCCAGCAAGTCCAGTAGATAAAAGGCATTACCATTTGCTGACACAGGAATAAGGAAGAGGCGTCTCTTTGAGAGAAAGGTGTTGGGGCACAAGAATGGGACTCTGTGGCATGTCCGGTGGAGTCCTAAGTGTAGCTAGACAGACAATGTGTGTGTCCCCGGCCTACAGGTGTTAGGGGAGCCAGAGATTGCACAGCAGCTCTGGACAGCACATACCAGGGAAAAAGCAAAGTCAGGACTCTGGCAAAGCAGTGTTATTTGGGGTGTGGATGTGGGAAGAGGGCTGGGAAGGAACAGTTTGAGGACTAGTGAGGACAAAAGCAGAAGAGGCAGAGCCAGGAAGCCGATGAAGGGGAGAATTGCAAGAGGGAACAGAGAGGGCCAAAGCTTTGGACACAGGAGAAGCCACACAGAACCAAGAAGACTCACAGAAGGCCAGCAAAGTTCCTGGGGACTTGGCAAACCAGGATGCACTTGTGACCCCAGACACGGTGGTTTCCGGGAAGGAAAAGGGAAGCCAGACTGCAGGGTGGGGTGAAGGACTGTGGAAAACTCTTTTAAGAAGCAAACTTTAAAGGAAAGGTGAGAAATTGGGCCATTGCTAAAGATGGATATAGGACTAAGAAAGGATTCTTAAAGATGGGAGAGACCTAGGCATATTTATATGCTAAAATGAAGAAGCTAGTGCAGAAGCTATATACTAAAAACTAGGGATAAGTGACAGAGCCTGGCCCTGGAAAGGCCTAGAAAAAATGGGACGTGGACTGGCTGGAAGCTATTTCAAATATACAGGCTTGTGTCCATGCGGACATGCACACCCTTTCTGTATTTTAACAGAAATGTTTCATGTTTCATCTAAAATCTTATATAAAAAGTTAACTAGTAATTTCTCCAGTGTCCCTTCAGAGCTTCCTATGAGGAACGGAATGCTACAAAGTCACTGAAGGTTATTTGATTTAGTAATCCTTTGGTAAACAAGATCTGTACTGTGGGAGGGTGCTGCCTTTTGTTTTCTGATGAGGTTGCTGTGTTTAGGATTTTCTGTACATTCTGTGACCTCGCTGCCCAGCAGACCTATCAATCATCAGGTCAGACAACATTTCTCCAGCAGGCCAACAGCAAGGACAGCCCTGCTTATGCCAATGCCAGTTCATCTGGTAGGTCCTGACACTAGAGCCAGAGGACAAATGTGATGAGGGTCAACTCCACACTCCATTCACCATCACAGGAAACCACAGGCCTGCAGACAGCGCCACCAAGGTCTCTGACACCACGAACAAAGAGACCTGCTGAAGGATCTTGAGTACCAAAAGGCAGAATGGTTTCAGTGCCAAATTTTCCATTTTATCATTTTTTTAAAGATTTATTTATTTATGCATACAAGAGCTGGGGTGCAGGCCAAGGGGGTGAGAGGATTCACCAGAGACAGAGTGGGGAGCAGAACAGGCAGACTGATGGAAATACACTGCTGAGGGGAGCAGCGGGCGAGGCAGGACAGGTCTGCCGTGCCAAATGGGAATCTCCCTGGCCAGGGATCGAACTCCTGCTGCAGTGGCTGCAGATAGCTTCATAGGCTGAGACTAAATCCGTTGTGCCACCAGGGAGGCCCCCACTTTTTCATTTTTTGAAATGCCCGACATACTGAGAAGTTAACTTAGGCTTCGTTTATAGATTGCTCTAATGAGAAAGGTGAGAAAAGATGAAATCGAAAAAAGGTTATGATTCAGAGACCTTATATTATGCAGCTGGCCCTTGGGGTTAAAAATGCAAAGATAATTGCTTATGAAATCAAGAGCAGTAGTCTTTCAACAAAAAAAGTAGGGGATTCTCATTCTATTTTGTACCAGGACACTAAGTTAAAGAAATCAAGACTCATTTAATATGACTAATTTCTGAGACTTCAGCTCAGCTACCACTGAGCCCTGATGTTCAAGGAAGAAAAGGGACAAAGTAGGCTCTGAAGTAGACAGACCCTTTGCAGGATTTTGATAGATTTAACAACCTCACCATTTCCCTGAAGCTCAGTTCTTAGAATTGCACAACTGGTATTTAAAAACCCAATGATTAAAATGGGGGGAAAAAAAAGGTTTGTAATGGAAATATCTCAGCACATATAAAAGACTTAAAGACAGACATCCCCCTCCCCCCCCAGAACACCAAAGGAAAACATCCAATTTTGATTCTAAATCATAAGTCTAAAGGAAGAATATGGAGAGAGGCACAGAAGTAACAATTTGAAAACTATTTATGCAGTATTACTGTGTTTTCCAGGAATATGGGCCCTGGGTTAGGTAATTTGTGCTGCGTTGAACCAGTGGTGTCTTTCCTTTGGAGGCCACCCCTCCTCCCCCAAATCAACAAAAAAACACTGTGAACTACCCTCAGGGAAATGCGATTTGGTTTTCTTGATATGAGCTGCAAACTCTTCCTGAAATAGTTACATTACTGGATGTGGACAGGACCCAAATGTCCAGCCATGTTCCCCGCTAATGGAAAAACAATTTTAAATCAAAGGCAGATATTTCGATAGCAACCCATGTGGAAGAAACAGTTTTCATTTCTCTAGATAGCTCATTTTGCTAATCTCATTGGCCGAAAAAGTGGCAAGATTGTGTTGGATATTACATCTTGGTAGATATGGGAAATAAGGGTTTCATTTACCTGCTCATTTGGAAACTGTGCTTAAGTTTCTTAGCAACAAAGAGCCTGGAGTAGAAATACTTGGGAAGTAATTTTGATTGTGATTAATCTGGAGTCTGATTATAAAAGTGACAGATCATATCACAGTTATTATAGATCCTTGCTTAAATTCTTGACAGCATTTTTTTAACAGTTCAAAGAATATAACACTTTTCCTGCAATGAGTTATTTTTTGTTGTCTTTTAGAAAATGATTTTAGATAATTTATGTATATTTTAATCTCAGAATAAGATAAAATCACTTTCTGAGTTTCTCAAACTTAGCTCAGTAGACAAAAAAGTTTCTATTCTAGGAAAATTAACATATAACTACTCAGAGTTTCTTTTCAAAGTTTACCAGCCTTAGTTTTGTATGACACACTTTTGTAGACAGTCGATAGCTCCCTTTTAAATATATATATTTAAAATCTGCTGAATGATATCTCTGGAGAAAAATGAAGGAAGGGGGAGGAGATACTAGAACAGGAGGTTAGATGACTTGAAAACCATAGTTCTAGAAGTCATCCAAGGGAAAAGGAACTGAGGTAGAACAGTTGCTTTCAAAAACTATCAAAATGACATCTTGTGTTTTAGTTGTTTCTGAGTTTGATAAGAATCTTACAGCTCATCTGATGAGACTAAAGCCCCAAATGCAGCTAATGACACTTTTAATTAGCTAACTGAAAATTAGCCATAAAGTCTGGCTAATGTTAAATCTTAGAGAACATAAAGAGGTGTAATCATTTACTGAGCTTAAAGAAGTGTTATCTACACACTTGAAGTGCTAATAAGTACTGGTCTTTAATGAGACTAATTTAGTGAAAGTATTATTACTAAAATGGGTTTATTCTTCTAAAATTCAATATTAACCTGACTTTGTCAGCTAATAATTAACTACACATTTAGATCTGATTTTGGTTATTGTGGAGACAGTCCTTATGTTGAGACACTCAGCAAGTCCAGTCTGTGTAGACCTGAGTTTTAAGAACTGGGTTGCCTAAGAGATGCTCTTAATATGTTAGCTTTCTAGATTAAGTATAGTTGATTCACAACAGCATGCAATCTTCTCTCTGTAACAGATGATCCCTCTACCTAATGTCAGAATTTTTTGGGGGGTGGTCAGACAAGAGGAGGTGTTACTATGCAATATTCTCTCCTAGCTCATTTATTAATAGCTCATGCAATCTTTTGTTGGACACTGCATAATATCATTTACTTCTTCCAACATCAATGGTATGAAGATATGTCACACCCAAAAACATCATTTTTGTTTCAGCGATTCATAATGTTTTAAACAAATATTTACTGGCATAAAAGATGTTTACAATATGCTACATGAAATGATTGGTTTCATATTGGACATTCTACTTATAATCCTTTTTCATGGGGAAAAAAACCTGCAAAGAAAAAACTCTGGAAGGATCTAGACCAAAGGGGTAGGATTATGGGTGGCTTCCTTTTTCCTATGATAAAAAACAGTATTGTTTTTCTTGGATTAAGAAGAAAGGCTTGACCAAATTAAGTGCGTAGAATCTCGGTCACAGTACTTCATTCATTTAATTAATTTGCTCAACAAATACTTACTAACCCTCACTATCTGTCAGGTATGTTTTCGGGTCCTAGGGCTACAGCAGTGAGCGACAGGGACAAAAAGCCATGCTCTTTCCCAGCTGACACCCAGTGGGAAGAGCCGGGTCACTGCACAGGCTGCACCACCTCCATATCCACACTTGACGGCCTGAGACAGACAGACAGAATGCCAGGCAATATGGTAATAAGCAAAGAAATCAGACAGGAAGTGTATGTGTTGGGGTGGGGGAGGGAGGAGACACTGGTTGCCATTTTAAATAGTGGGCAAGAATGCTTGCAGAAGGACCCAAGGGAGGTAAGGAAACAGACTATGCTGTTACTGGGGGAAGATAAAACAATGGAAACTCACATAGGAGTCTGTCTGGTGTGACTAGAACAATGAACATGGGTTTCAAAAAGTAGTGGTAGATGAGGGCAGAGAGGTAATGAGAGCTAAGACAGCATATGGCCTTGGTTTTCACTTGGAGGTTAAGCTACTAGATAGTCTGGATCAGCAATGACATCATTTCATCTACGCATCAGACTGAAGGGCCCAGTTACTGCAATAATCCAGGGAAGATGACAGTGATTTAGACATGAGTGGTAGCAGTGGAAGTGGTGACGAGTGGCTGTATCTTGGAGGTGAAGCTGACAGAATTTGCTGATGGATTGGATGTGAAATGTGAGAGGAAGGTGTTTGGCCTGAATGGGATGGTTGGAGGTGCCATTAAGCCAGATGGGGAAGTCGGCAGGAGGAACAGTTTGCAGTGGGAGTGGGATCAGGGATTTTGGAGCTCAGTATGGGCCATGCTGAGTTTGGGAGGGTAGTGGACATCCAAAGGACACTTCAACCTTTGGGCTTATCCTTTCCTCCAGTGAACCGTCTACAAAGACAGCTCTCCCTGTGGTAACGAGGGAAGGAGTGAGAAGGGAATCTACGTAAACCAGGTGACATTTATGGGGCAAGTCTAAGCTGAACAAGCTGCTAAATTCTGCTTACAGAACAGGAAGCATGAGAATCTACTTAGGATAAATAATGTTAAAATGGCAATCTTGATAGAAATTCCTAATCATTCAGTCAGAATTAGTATTGGACATAATTATAACTTCAAACAAAATGTGAACCCAAAGTTGGGAAAAGATGGTTTAGAAGATAAATCACTTCTAGTATTCTCTGAGACTCCCAAGTCAAGCTGTTAAATTATTTCTAAATGGTCTAAACCAAGGATTAAACTTTACAAACAAGCAGGACCAAATGTTGCCCAAGAACTGACACAATTCTGTTCAAGCCCCTGGGAGAACAGGCATAATATTGCTTATTGGCCTCAACTAGCGCTGGAGAAAAATGAGTTTCAAATTAGATCATAATAGAAACACACTGGCTTCATCAGGCACCCCAAATCCCCAAATTACATCCTGATGATAGAGAATGGGAAACACTCAAACACCCACATTAATTTCTAGAATGTCTTTCCTGGACTGATTTCACTTCAGCACTCAGAAGAGGAAATATGACTTAATCTGGATTTCTGAAAAGCTAATCCAAACAACTGGTGGGTGTCTAGTGATGTTTTCAGAGTCCAAGATGAAAAGAGAAAAAATAGATAAAATTCATTGTTTTTTTTTTTATTCTAAGTGTATTTGCTTTTTAAAAATGCTTGAATCTGAGCTTGCCTGCCTATTCCTTTTTTAGAGTTCTTTTGTGAAATAATGGTGAAAATAGATGGCTAATGTTTTGTTTTGGTTAAAGACATACATAAGGCAACTCTATAGGTATCACCCCATTTTTGCTTTAAATCGACAGGTCTGTGAACAACTCATTTGGCAGAGGCCAACCAGGGGAAAGCACTGTCATGAGCGCTGAGCAGGCTGTCAGCCTGGCTCTCCAGGGCTGGCCAAGCCGGAAGGGAGCACAGACTGTCTGTCAGCAACCCCGCCTCCCCGCTCAGGCACATCGCTGTCTTCCCTCTGCCTCTCTGCCTTGACGCTCTCCTAGATGGCCTCAAACAAGGTCGCAGGAGAGCCAAAGTTCCTCTTAAGAGTCCAGACACCTCTGGGTGCCACCATCGCCAGGACATCGGGTCTGAGCACGGACTCTGCTGATCACCAGCTCTGTCGCCAGGCAAGTCACACAGCATCTTCGAGTCCGTTCTTTCTCTTTCTAAATACCATCTGTTCCACTTACCTTAGAGGGCTGTTGTAAAGAACAAATAATATATTTATGGGAAAGTACTTTTTAATTGACAGAACCATAATTATCTTACGTGGGCCCAGGCACCACCATAAATAAATGGACTGAGGGTAAGAAAAACTTGGCGACCATGTTTTACTACCAAGTGGCCTTGATTTGGGGGGACAGCAGGAACAGCAGAGACTGTGGTAACATGGAGAAGTCCGGTGTCTGAAGCTGATTGCTGCTATCTAGGGATGAGGAAAGCCCAGTGTAATCAGAGCTTATTTTCTAAGAGAAATGGGACAGAGTTTCATTTTGTGTGTGTGTGTGTGTGTGTGTGTGTGAAAACCCTGAATTATTTAAATGTTGGCAACCCCTTAACTTTAAAACCTGGTAAGCGCCATCTCCAAAAGACCTAACAAAACATGCCTGAGGGCCAGATTTGGTCCTCAGGTGCCCATTTGTAACTTCTGACTTGCACACATCCTACTGTTCCAATGTTTGGTGGGATATGTCGGGCTGGGGCCCCACCAGCAATTCTGAGGGTCCTTCCAAAGACGTCCCTAGTGGCTGCTGATCCAGGTATGTCCTATGGTACTGTGTATGCCAAGATTTTCTAGAGTTCGGCATGCACCTTCACAGGTGGACATTGTAAATACTTCTCATGAAAAATTAGCTAGGCCTTGAGTCTACACAGCAGGGTCACCATCTGGGAGTCCTCAGAAACAGTGAATTGTCAGCACTGTAAACATTTTAGGCTTGGTGGAAGACACTGACTTTTTCTAAACTAATCACCCCTGCCAGTCAAGATTTGAGGTATGGGTTCAAGAACAAGGCGTTCATTTAACAACAATAACAAAAACAGTGAGGATGAAAACCGGAGGGTCATTATAACGAAAGGCCTAAAAGCAAACTGTGACTTCCCTAATAAGGCGACAACCAAAGCTGGCTCCCTGGCGGTCGAGCGCCAATACGATTAATCAGTCTGTTTTCAGTTTTCTCACGACAGCAATATTAACAGTTTGCTTTATTCTGTTTATATGGCGCTGACAGGTCTTCAGCATGTTGGGCCTACTTGCTGGAGATTAATGGTTACTCTTACACTGAGGTAAAACCAGGCGGGGAGAGAATGCCTTTTATGACTAGATAAAAACTGGATTCCCTAGCTCTCTTTTGTTTGCACAGTGCCCATCAACTCCTCCCTCTTTTAATTTCTATTAAGGATATGTAAGATTAGCTGTGTCCAGCAGGTTCTTCTCACTGTTTAAACTCCTACAAGGGAAACCTTCAATATTGCTTTTGTATAAGCTTATCCTCTCTAAAGGTACTGTTTGTGGATTTTGTTTTTAAAAAATCAGCTTCCATACACAAGTGAGAAAGGTAAGAGGTGGCTTTGGTGATAGGGATTTTAGCATAAAAGGTGGCAATGGTTATTTTTTTTAGACACGGAAGAAGGCAGAGCTGATATTAAGCATGGCCTAACTGCAAGAAGTACAGACAAGCTAGAATGTCAGACATATTTCACAAAATGTGACTAAACAATCTTATTTTGAGTTAAAAGATTTGAAATAATTTGCCTGATGTGAAGGTTGCACTGGAAGGAACAGAAACCAAAGTTAGGAAGCAACTGCGATATTCCTGAGACTCAAGCAGTGGTAAGCTGGGAGTGAAAGGCAGAGGACAGATTTGGAGTTACACCAGAAACAGAGGCAATCTTTTTTTGCGAGATGCCATTTGTTTATTCGACAACTATTTTTCAGGGTTGTGATGGGTCAGATATTGTGCTAAGTGACACAGGGAAGCAGGAAAAGAAGCTGGATGACTCCTTCTGTGGTCCAAAGTGTCACTCACTGTAAGAGGCAACTGTCCACTACAGACCCCTCCTTCCCCCTGTTCCCTTGATGCTGACTCAGCACCTCACCTCCGCCGTGCCAGCCACAGCACTACATAGTGATCATGAACAAGTCTGGGAAAGGAAAAAAAGACTAGTGTGCTGCCTTTGTAGAACTCCGTTACTTTCCTGGTGGTCTAGCCATAAGGCCAAGTACATGGTGGTAAACCACGAGACTGCTGGAACAGCATAGGTATTCTTAGCCATCCATATGAAGAGATGAACTCCTATTTAATTTCTAAATATGTGATCTGATTTGGCATATTTAACCAAAGCAAAACATCATATGAGAAAAGTGAGATAATTTCTATGTGTAGATTTTAATATCATCTAAAAATATAGGCTCAGGAAAAACAAACTGAGCAAAGCCAAAGGTACTGAAAATAATAGAACTAATCTACTTTGAACAATCTAGAATCTCAGTGGAGTTGATAAAATGAGTTTGAAACATAATTCTGTTGGCTTCCAGGGAAAGCCCTCATCTTTTAAAATTGAGATTTGCCTAGACTTGATGTAAGAACAAATCCTGAGTACTTTCTGAAAAGTAGCTGGGTGATGGGATGAACACCGCTGAGGAGTATTTTGTTTTGTGGCAGATGCCTTTTCATTTTATGGAAATTGTCTAGCTATTACGTATTTTCACTATCTACATTTATTTCTTTTAAAAATATCTTCAGATGCCTGGAGGTTATGTCAGTTTCTTTGCTATTTGAGATCTATATTTAGATCCAAAGTATTAGTATTTGCCAGAAGATTCTTACCCATGAAGGCCTTCCTACCCAAAACATGACTAATGTATGCTTTTGGTCATTTCTATCAGAAGAAGAAAATTGAAAGGTATTTTTAGGGACTTACGAACACCACCAATAATTATTTCAGGTATAAAGCTAGTTTGTATATACGAGAGTAAGAATTCAAATGCCAGCTGAACTGTAAAAAAAAAGCAGGTGCATTATAACCTCACTGTTATTTTGAGGATCTGAGCCTGGTAAGGATTTGCATGTTCTATGAGCTTTGCGATAGCTAAATGTTGGAGAGAAGGCTGCACCCAGGGTTACAGGAGAAGGTAGACTCCTGGGCCTAGTGCCTTTTAATTCCAATTCTACCACCTGCATCATTTACCAAGTTTGTTTCTGTATGGAGGGTAAGAGTTCTACCTACTTCCCACTGAAATGTTTTAAAAGTATAAGCATGTTTGAAATATTTTAATTTTTAAATGGTAATCAGGTACTGAATTCGGGAAAAAGTATAAACACTGCATAAGTCATCAGTGAAGACACTCCCAGGATTCCATCTCAGGAAATCCTTTAAGTGAGAGGAGTCCTCACTGTTGTGGGAACTCAACCCACAGGTTAACAACCTTCTCTTACACTGAGATATTATGTTCATTTTGTTTGGCTTAACCAGATAGAGGACCTTGGTGGAAAAAGTCAAAGATGAGCCCAGAGGGAGAGCCACAGAATTCCAGACAGCCGGCCTTGGAAAAGCCCTTGTAGACCATCTAACCAACCTCCCAGGGTGGGAAAGAAAAACAAACTGGAGCCCGCTGACATTTATGACTCTTACCTGCGGCGCAGATCCTCAGCCACTGCTGCCCGGCAGCTGAACAAATAGGCCCGGAGCGACTTGAGCCGCTGGCGCAGCCGCACCACCACGGCCAGCGGCTCGGCGTGGAGGTACAGCATGGGGTTCTCCTGCTGGATGTCGATCAGGGGCTCTTCGTACACATACTCCAGAAACTCTTTGGCCTGCTTAGACACCTGCAAGGTAAACTTCCTCAGTCAGTTCTGGTGAAGTGTTCAGGTTCCCGCAAACTAGGAACCAGAGCTGAAGTATCAAAGTAGTATTTTCTGAACACAGTCAAATGAGAAAACTGATAATTTAGATATGAATTTGGCCTTCGCATTCAGAGATTCAACAGGTAAAAGTGATCTTAGCACTGAATAGAAGTCATTAATTCTGTATCTTTTTTTTAAGTCTTTTTTTTTTTTAAAGATTTATTTATACATACAAGCTGGGGTACAGACCAGAGGTGTGGGGCGGCGAGAGGGTTCACCAGAGACAGAGTGGGGAGCAGAACAGGCAGACCAGAAGTACACTGCTGAAGGGAGCAGCGGGCGAGGCAGGAGAGGTCTGCCGCACCATGTGGGATTCTCCCAGGCTGGGCGTCAAACTCATATCACTGCTGCCAACAGCTCCACAGCACAGCGCTCAACTGCTGCGCCACCAGGGAGGCCCTAATTCTGTATCTTGATTATGGTTGTGATTTTATCTCATTTGTAGATTTATATAATGACACAGAACTTTTCAGATCCGGTATACCAATGTCAATTTACCACTTGTTATATTGTACCATATAGTTATTACCAAAGCTGTAACCTTAGGTGGGGTGAAAGATAGCCAAGAATTGTCTGTACTAGCTATGCAACTTCCTGTATAATTATCTCAAAATGAAATAGAAAAGAATTACTTAAGATTTCCTTATAGCACTTAAAAATGTTTTTAGGATTTAAAATCATTTCCCTGATTTTAACACTACATGTATATGTGGCATTTATATGTATGTATATTCTAAACATTTTTGATAAATAGCCACTTTTAAAAAATTGCTAAGACATGTACATATTACACAGTTCAAAAGGAACACAGGCTATCTTGAATAATTTGACTGCAGAGAAAACAGGGTCAAATACACACTTTGAGTGAGCAGAAAGGAGTAGCTCTTATCAAAACAACTCTGAGCCTGAGCCAACTCTTGTCAACAAATCCATCCAACTCTGTTCATTTAGGCTTGTAAATGACAAGACTATGAAAGTTAAAATGCCATTGTTGTGAGTAAAAATAAATAGTGCATTGGAAACACAATGCATCCAAGACATACAGGGAATAGTTTAAATAATGCATGAGGGTAATTTTTTGGAATCTTTACTGTTACTGACATGTGGATGGGCTAGTGAGAGTTGGCTCAGTTTCTATTTATGGAAAGCAAAAACCTCTCCCACCAAAATCTCTAGCACTGGGAATAAGTCAGGAATTCAACATAAAAACAAAACAGCTTATTAAAAAGAAAACTGAAAACCACTTATTGACTGTCAATGAAGATAGTCTCTACCCTCAAGGGATTCATTTAGTATGAGACAAATATTTAAAACAAAATATACATATTGCACATAAACTATCTACAAAAGAAGTATGGATGACATTCACTGGTAGTTTAAAGGGGAAGGAAGCAACCATCCTGGGGGTAAGGGAGTTAGGGGTGGCATGGCAGAGCAGGTAATACTGGATGAAAATCTAGAAAAATAACAAAAATTCACTTGGTGAGCAAGGATAGTACAGTCAATAGAAACCACCATGAGGACACATCAATATGTGTACGCGTGATAAGTGTATGCTACTGTAGGTTGATTAAAATTTTTATTCATGTTTATGAAATTCAGTATTTTCTTGAAAATGCATACAAAAGTTCATGTTTCATTTTTGAGGCAGTTATGTCACGGGATCCTATGGAGTTAGTGAAGTTCATACTCACTGTGAATCCACCTATTAGCCATAGCCTTTGAGTACTTAACTGGCTTGGAAATAACACTCCACAGGGCTAAATTACGCCTCCCTGTGAGGTCCGCTCAGGCATGCCAGTGTAGCCAGCAATAAGCATTCAGTGGAGAATAAACAGGCATGGCCCTGTCCTTAGGTGGCTTGCATTTGGTGGAGAAAGAGTTGGACTTTATATTTAACCATGGTAAAATATTTTTTAGGTTTCTTAAGTGAGAAAACTGCGAATGGTATTCTGGGAAATCAAGTACAATCCACTTGAAACTGTTGTTGAAAAATGATGTATAGTACAATTCAATTAGTCTTTCTGGCTCTACAGAGCAGTGTTTATACTGAGTCAGGCCCTACTGAATTAGGCTAACAATGCTACCTTGTAGTAGGTGAACAGAAGGACAAAGGGCACTGGCCAAGCTCCCAGGCCTTAAAAGGCTTCTCTCTTCAGGTGGTACTTAAGCCCAAAAGGGGGGGAAAAAAGCCTTTTACAGAGACAGTAAAAGCAGTGAGACAAATGGGATGCTGCTACTAACATCAGCAATCATAAACCAAAATTACTAAAAACAGCTAGTTTCAGTAACATCTAAAATACCATTTTACAGAACTATTAAACAATGTTATGAACACAAAACATATTGCGACAGTGGCTACCTGAATATTTGAAAAGATCCCTGCCATGCTGAGCTCATGCTTGTTTTCTGAGAATCAACCATTTAGACTGGTGTGGAATTTGGAGAAGAACTCAAAATGTGGCATGGAATGCTAATTTTACAAATAGTAATCAGTGGGGAGAGAGTACTCTAAGTTCTATATGACCTTTCATACAAGTATGGGGATTCTACTTTCAAACCCAAAAACTGCAATTTGAAAGTTTTTTATGAAAGAAAATATACTGTACTAGGGAAGAAAGTCGGGAATAACCTATGTTACAGTTTATGTAAGACAGTTTCTTGACAATATAAATATATGAATTATATAGGAACGTGAATATATTTCACTTAAAAACTAAAGAGTTACTGTCCTACAATTCTTGCCAATGAAATTATGAAAAACGAAATTGAGCCGTTTTTGATATATATAAAACTCAGCTCACACGTGCAAATCGGATGAGCCCAATCAATACTAAAAAAAAATGTGCATGGCTGGCCTTCTCTTCCATGATTCCATTCACATTAGAAAGAATTTTTAGTCATTACTTCATTTTTGAAACAATTGACATTAGTATTTTACTAAATAATACTATTTATTAATGCTTATTAATATAATTTTCCAGGTTTTTAAAGTTTAAGCTATAAGAACTACACTGTCATTGAGGTTTTGTTGCACCTTTGAATTGGTTCTCTCTTTACAGCTCTGTCGTCTACATCATTCAAGATAAGTGAGAAGGAGGAGGTCCAGGCAAAAATAGGTCTCCTCTCCACCTCATACTAAGGAGTTGCAGAAAATCTCAAAATCGGGTTATAATTAGCTACAAACTAATAATGACCAAATCTGCTCTATACACACACGTATACTTGTCATTTGATACAAACATAATACGTCATTTGATACGAACATAATACATCTTTTGTTATGCTAGTAGCAGTTATCTCTTAAAAACAAAGTTCTCAAATGTTCCAGGTTTACGTAATTCTGCGAGAGAGGTTCTGGAATGGTGTCCTGGTATGTTCCCCCACAAAAATAGCCCTGGGTAATAAAGCAATAGGGCAAAGGGAATGTTTAACCATAGACAGCAATTCAGAGATGATGTGGTGGTGGTGAGGACTTTAGTTTTGTTACAGGAGAAAAATGTACCAGAATAAAAATGAGAACACAATCTCAGAATAACAAGGACTGGTACAAATAATCTAGTTCAGGTTTTCTCAAGTTGTACTTAAGGAATATTAGTCCTATAAGAAAAATATTCCGAGGTTCAACAAGGACTATGTCACATATCTCATTTTTCTCTGAGTGATTTAAAGTGAAATGTGTTAATGTCCAAAAGCTTGAGCATGTCTTGCATGAACCAAAGAAAACCTGCTTAGCCCAGCCACTTCCTAAACCTATTTTACCTCAGACAGAGGAGCTGTTTGATGTGCTGTCTGTCTGGGGTGTGCAGCAGGAAATGAAATCCAGCCTGGGCCCCCCTCACCAATGGGCACAAAGGGCATCTTTCTCTAAGTTTGCTGCATCTTCTTGCCAAGCTGTGAGCAATTCGGGCTGCACTCTTCTGGAGAGGCCCTTTACCAGTTACAAAGCTGGCCGAGTCACGGCCTCCAATGCAACCTCCTGAGTTACACCTACACACACATATTATATGTAAATCAACATATCTCTATCGTTCAATTAATTAATCATGAGAGAGGTCATTTTGTAGCCGAACTAGAGCCAAAACTCAGATCTCTGGGATATTTGCCTCTGTGCTTAAGCATTTTTTATATTCACAGTTCTTTTTATTTTTAAATAGCTCTATCATAAATTATCTGCATATTATACTTTAAAAGAAGTGATCCCTCTGTCCTTCCTCCCCAGAGGAAATAGAAATAGACTCCTCCCCATTCAAATAGAAAGCAAATGGGCTACAAATGGGGAATGGCTGTAATGTGCTGGCGTGTAGGAATTCCCATTCGCTTTTGATTCTAAAACAGAAACTAAAGTCTAGTAACACTTCATTTATCTAGATGTCACTTATTTGTGTATTTGCTTACTGTCTCTCTCCCTCATGAGACATTCACATCCCCAACACATAGAAGAATAAGCACAGTGTTCAACAAGTACTTGTAGCACAAGTGAATGAAATTTTACAATGTCTGGCTGTGACTTTGAGCCCCACACTCTTACTTTAAACACAATTAAAAGAGTTTGTTTGTTTCTAAGTTTACAACATAATACATTATGTTAATAAAGTAGAAAAGGGGAAAGACAGCTTGAGGCAACATAGTGACACCAGAAGTGACAGCTGACATTCTTGTACTAAGGGGAGAAAGGCACCCTATGGGGCCAAAGTTCAGCACACAACCATGTTGAGGGCAATTTGGGAATAGCCATGAAACTCAGATACCTCTATATCTATATATATCTACATCTAGGAAGTTATTTACAGATAGTCTCCCTCATGAATGAAAGAACTTATATTCAAAGTGATGTAGAATGACACTCTGAATCACACGGTATAACACCAAATGATTGGAAAAAACGAATAAAAAAAACTGGATACATAAATTGTGCTGTGTGTGTAAGTGTGCAAAATTCACAAGGAATATGGAGTGGCTGTTAAAGGGAAGAGTTTTACGATCTAATAGAATGTTCCCCCAGAGCAAAGTGTACACTATATTCCCTGTGCCATTCTTGTCTACAAGAACATATGAATGGAAACTATCTCTGGAAGGATACCCAAGAAAAGAGTAATTGGGTTGGCAATGGAAGGAGAACAGAATAGAAGGGAGATTATCTAGGCATGTGTTCCCTCTGTACTTTTTCATTGTTGTGAAAGAATATCTAGAAAGACAGAATAAAAGGAAATTTCCTCACAATTGAGGAAACTTTTTTTATGAAATAGCCTCCCCTGATAACATTAAACCACACTGAAGGTTATCTATTACAGGACAAAACAGTCACATTAATAATTCTGAGACATTAAAAAAGTTATTTTCTAGTGCCTGTGTTCCTAAATAGAATATATGGAGCTAAGTGACAGTTAAAACTTAAAATAAAAGTATCACATTACTGAAAATTTGGAGAATAAAGATTGAGAGAGGAATATATCACTCATAATCTTAGCACAGAATTAGCACTTAATCCTTTGGCATAATGTTTCCTTCCAATATTCTCATTTCCATTGTGAAAAATCACGGTGTAAGTCATTTTAATAAAATCAACTTTAACCATAATACTTCTTGGTCCTGTTAAAATAAGCACTGTAGGCTCATGGAGGAGGAATCAGGAGATCTTAAGTTTAATTACAGTTTGTTCTCAAAATCTCCAAATGACTCTGATCAAGTGGTTTTTCCCATCAGTGAGCTGTTCTCCAGCTCAGCAAGGGCAACAGAGCTTGCCCTGAATGCCTCTTAAGATTTAGAGATAGGAAATGGTTTATGTAACATGGAAAACCCCTAGTTAAATGGAATGTGAATTTTCAAGCTAGGATACAAAAATATTTTGAAAAGACACAACCAAGGGAAACTACTTAGGAAGAATTGAGGCTAAGTTTGAGCTCCTTACCAACTCTTTGTTATGCTTGCTATTTTTGAATGGGGAGGTAAGGGAAAGGTATCTTCAAAGGAAATTTCATTATAAAATGGCTATAGAATTGAAAGATTGGTTTAGCTGCTGTGTAATCCTGGAGCTCAATTCAATCTGCAGGATATACACTGAAAAATAGATGAAATCCTGCTTTAAAAATAATTAGGATTATTATTACTTCAGAGGGCAGACAAGGAAACGCTTTAAGATGACAGATTTCATTCTGTTCTGCAAAACCATTTTTTCACTCTCTTAAATGGATATTAAAGCCAGTCACGTACTTGCTATTAAGGAGACAGGCAGATCTAACAGAACGATGTCTGCTCCTGGAAACTGATAGGTCTGAATTGATCCTCACAATTAGGAACATTAAGTTAAATCCTGGTATTTGAGCAAAGACAGACAAACACTGGACTAAATGGAATATGGTTACTTAATGCCAGTGGGAGATGATCCAGATAAAATGGACTGGCTCTGTTCTTGCTTTAAAATCTTCTCCATGAGAACCTGGGAAGGTAGTGATCTGATAAGGGAACATTTTCTTCATGTGCAATACAGATGAAGTGAGGATACCTACTATCTTCAATTAGTTAGCTATCTTCCCAAAATCAAACCTTGTCACTCAAATGACCTCCAAGTAGAATGTCTGCTTTATACAAAGACTGCAAGTGCCAGTGATGGTGAACTTGACAGTTTTGGTGGTCTTTAGAGCCCACTGCAAATAGACCTGGACCCCCTCCTCCATTTCACATCTGCATAAAACAAGCATAATTTTTTTCATTTTCCTCACTCAGTACCACCTTTTCTGCTTTAGCTCCACGGGTTGGTGTGTATTCTTCTGGCAGGTGCCACTAGACTAAGCTCTCAGTAATGATGCAGCTGGGACTCCCTCATTCACTTGCTCTCTCCACACCTCTCCCAGCTGTCAAAGGCCTGCTCCACGCTGTGGAAAGCAAACTTAACAAGTGTTATTTTCCTCTAAATATGTTTTTATCTAATATAAACGTGGTAAAAATATTTATAGCCTATATCCAGAGTGTCAAATACAAGATGCAGAGCAGAGGATGATAGGAACTGTGTCTGGTAGAGGGGAAGGGAAGAGCCAGCACAGGAAGTGAGGTTTACGCTGGGTTGAGGATTTGCTGAGCTGAATGAGGGCACAAGGAAAATAAGAGGCATGAAATCACATGGCAGGACTGAGGACAGGAAGGAGTGTGGGTCTGGTGGAGGACTTCCAGGGGCAGGTAGTGGAGGAGTTCTAGAAAGGCAGTTACTAGAGATCACAAAAAATGTTCTGGCAGATTAAGATGGTTGTATCTGCTTGTAACAATCACAGTGAAAGCTGGAGTTAACCGAGGACTTATTTTATATGTGCTTTTGTAGATGCTTTCTGTCAATCACTTAAGCAAACAGCAACCTCATAAAGTAGTACTATTCCTTCCCCATTCTGAAGGTGAGGAAACCAGGACGAAGGGAGAGAACAAAATTCACATGAGGTGAGATTAGGACTGTTGGGAAGTACTGTTGAGGCAAATTAGGTCTTTTTGGAAATTCTGTTGGGGTGAGCCTTGAAGGAAGGAAACGTGCTTGAGCTACTGAATTCCTTCACGTGAATGCTGTTTGGTCAGCATGGTGATGTGGGTGTGGTGGAGAGCACGGCCTCCAGATCTGATCCAGGCTAGTTTTGCTGATTAGGCAGAGGAGGTGTGGTGGAGGGAGGAGCCCAAGATGTCTCCCAGTGCTGTGCTGGCGATGGGTGGGGTCGTGTGCACGTGGGGTAGTGGTGGGGGGACATTCGGTAGAGGAGATGAAGCCAATTTAGGACTAATGAGTATGAGGCACCCACAGGACAGGCTTCATTTGACCATTTATTTAGTGCACATTCCTGCTTCCTATTACATGCCAGGAACTGTGCTAAGTTCCCTGTGCCCAGGGGGCCTGCCTCCAGAGAGAATGGACAGCAGCTAGCTGTTGTATGTGATAATGAAAATAAAAACAATAAGTGTTTATCACAGTCACTTGCAGAGTACTTTCCTCATATTATCTCAATTCTCATAAGTCTTTTAGGTAAGAACAAATGCTTATTTGGCACCCACTACATACTAGGCACTGTTCTGAACGCTCCACGTGCATAAAATCATAAGTAACCCTAGGAAGTATTGTCCACATTTTACAGATGAAACTGAAGCACAGGCTAGATAACTTACTCAGGTCGTAGAGCTAACAAATCACAAAAATACTTGAACCTAGACAGTCTAGGTTCATTTTACAGATTGAAACTGAGGTTCAGTGATGTCCAAGTAATTGGTCCCAACAAATTAAGTATCAACTAAGAGGTGGAAGTAGGAATTGGACAAATGCCTGCTTAACTGCAAGCTCCTGCTATTAACCCCTAAATGAGAGAAGTTTTTGAGCACCATGCAGAACACAGCGGTGAGAGGCAGCAGCATAGTCAGTGCGGGAGGGTGGGGACATCAGAGGCTCACCAAGGAGGACGTGCTTTTATCAGCTCTGGAAAAATGAGCAAGGATTTCCCAGACAGACAAAAATATCTGGACGACAAGTGGAAGGATGACTCTAAATAAGAGCAAGAACTCGTCTTTCTTCCTGAGTAAGAGGGGACAGGTACAATACAGATAGACTTGTAGCTTTAATTTTCTTCTTGAAGTAGGAGGCAAGATCATAGGGTGTGACAGATTTGGAAGACCGGGGAAATGTGAATGGGTATTGGATAAAGAGAAGAAAGAGCTGCCTAACAATACAGAAAAGGATAGAACCTAATTGGCCACTCAGAATTTTCATGTTCATTTTATACTTCAAAGATTACAGGCTGGTGAACAGCTATAGGCCCCTTCCTTACCCCACCTTGCTCCCAGGTGATAGTTATAATGAAATCAAGTCTCAGAAATTTACTAGAAAGGAGATATGAAAGCAGCATGTTTAGTCAGCCTGCATGGAAGGTTCATTCAAAGCAGACGTGACAAGAGTGTGGCAACAAAATCAAAAAGTTTCTAGTCAGATCAGGTAACAGACACAGGACACAGAACATACAAAAATCTTAAGCCTAGAGTACCATTCTAGTGAGGGGTTAGATTCCTCAGCTTGTCAAATTCTACCACCTTGTATATGGAAGACTGGAACTGAAGCATACAGAAATGAATGATTCATGTCTTGAAGACTAGTAGGTTGAAAATCAAAGTTGAGATGTCCACAGATCCCACTTGCAGTAGTGAAACTGGAGCTGGAGATAAATGTGGGAATCATCAGCATATGATCCTGGTAGTTAAAACCACAGAAGGCAAGAAGATAATGCAGAAGAGAGAATATAATGTGGGAAAAAAGAATGAGCCATAAGGAAGAGCAATATTAGAGGTAGAGGCAGAGAACAAGGAATCGGAAAGCTTGACAGTGTCAGAAGAGTCAGAAATAGGAAGAGAACCAGGGTTGTCATCAAAATCAAGGTAGAAGATTCCTCCTCAAATACCGTGTCTTGGAGAATTTCAGTAAAATAAGAAACTGACCAGGGCCAACTGGATTTGGCAAAACCTTGACAGAAGAGTTAAGATCATGAGCAGAAGTAGGACTAAACCTTCCTTCAGAGGAGTGATGTTTCTTCTGTGGCTGAAAGGAAGACAATGAGGATGCGTGTGGGTTTAGGTGAGTGTGTAGGGTGAGTTGGCACTATTGTCTAGTCACCCTACTTGTCTATCAAGCAGAAGAAAAAGACACTTCCCAAAGTGACCGAGACTGGGCGTTTAATCTTTCTAGATCACAGGCACAGAAATAAAAGAATCTGACAGAAGCTACTGAAGTAAATGGAAGAGGACGTCCATAGCTCCCAACATCACATCTCTCTACCCACTGGCCCCTATGTCCACCGATGGTCTTTTCTCTTATTCCCTGCTCCAAGCAAAGACCAAACTCTTCTAATGTCTATGTGACTCCGTCCTTCTCACTTAATCAACCACATCATTCTAGCAATTCTCTCCTAGTTTGTGTCAGTACAGAAAAAACACTTGGGGCCTCCCTGGTGGCGCAGCAGTTAAGGGCAGCACTGTGGTGCTGTTGGCAGCAGTGACGCAGTTCAACGCCCAGCCGGGGAGATTCCCACATGGCGAGGCAGACCTCTCCTGCCTCACCCGCTGCTCCCCTCAGCAGTGTATTTCTGTCGCTCTGCCTGTTCTGCTCCCCACTCTGTCTCTGGTGAACCCGCTCGCCACCCCATGCCTCTGGCTTGTACCCCAGCTTGAATGCATAAATAAATAAATAAATCTTTGGGAAAAAAAAACACCACACATTTCTTTCAAACAAAAACATCAAACCTTACTTGAGCCCCCAGTTCCCCCCCCAGTTATTCTCCACCTCTTACCATCCCCTTATAGAAAAACCTCTCAAGAAAGTTGTCTATTCTTGTCTCTAATTTCCCTCTTCCTATCGTAAGTCAAATTCACTCCAGTCAGACCTTCCCTCCCACCACTCAATTCCAACTGCTCTCATTGAGGTCATTCACCACCTCCGCATTACTAAACACCATGGTCGGCTCTCAAGGCTCATCTGGTTTGGTCTGTCAGTATCTGTGACAATGGCTATGGAAACACCTTCTTTCTGGGATCCATCTACGTCACTGCTCGCTCCTTTATGGCTTCCTATGCTGGCTCCTCCTCTCCTCTCTACATCTGCTTGAGCTGGAGTGTCCCAACACTGTCTTCCTCTTCTCCATTGATTTATATTTTGATAATTATCAAAATTTTATATTTTTGTCTTTGTACTTCATGCATATCCTCCTTGGATAATAGCAATTACTTTGCAAAGCTGTTAACCTATTTCTCACTTCTTCCCCTTTAAAAAGAGGTCACAGTCACGGTCAGGCCTGGAAGTGGTCTCCTGCACTGTTCCTTGGTACGGTCTCCCACCCAGGAGCCCTCACAGCTTCTCTTCAAGTTCCAGTTCCAGGGGACCAGATTTACTAGAAGGCTGAGCATCACAGGATAGGACTGCTATGCTCTGAGAAATACCTTCGATTAGAGAAGTCCTCCCCTCAGAGCTCACTGGCATGCTCATGCCAGCACGATTTTCCTTTTTTTAATCCTCCCCCCCCCAAAAAAAAAATCCTCCCACAGTACTGTGATATTGGAGATAAGATCTAAACAAAAATAATAAACAAGGCCTCTTTCTATGTTTGAATTCTCTTTCAGGATCTACAGTTAGTTATCAAGGTCCAGAAGTAAAATCTGATCTGTATCTTTTCAAATGAGGAAATAAGAATTATAGTGAAGAAGACTTTAAACCGTGAGATATTTAGAAGCATTAGAGAAAATCTTAGATTTTATGGGTTTGCTTCAAACTCTTGTATCATTATCTTTATAACCCCTGTGACAATGCATGAAGACCAAGATGGCTACTATGACGTGCACCCACTTTCTGACCTACCTTATACTTTGATGTGTCCCAGTTGTGGACGATGCGTGCTGGGATGAGGAAACTGTCGTCCACGTGGCAGCTGCTGCAGTAGTACCACCCACTGTAATTGCACACCTTCGCTTTCCCATTCGAAAGGCCTATGGATCGCTGGCATCCTGCTCAAGACAAAAGGAAGAGTCTATTATTATTGTATTTTTAACACCACAGAACAAGGTCACACAACCCTCAAATTAAACAAATGTCTACAACAGGAAAGAAAGTGCAGAAAATCCACGTATGGATGTGTCATTTCTTCCCAGCCTCACAGTTTCTGCTCTCTCATCTCCTGGGTGATCAGGGGAACCGTCACCTATGGGCGGCTCTGTTTCAGCTCTTTTGCATATGGCTGCCAGAGATCAGTCTCTCTGTAACCTCATCTCTGTCTCCTCACTTCCTCAGAAACTCTTTCCACTGTTGCTTTCCTGGGGACTTCTCATACAGTATCCTATTTAATCTGCACAACCTCTCAAAGAAGATCTTATCGGCTCTGCTTTACAGATGAATAAACTAAGGGTTTAGTCAGGTTAAATACCTTATTTGGGGTCATCCAGTCAATAAGAGGTTGGTGTTTGGATTTGGTTCTAAACTTGTGTAATTCAAAAATGCTCCTTAAAACTGATATGTGGCCTTTCTTAATGCTCATAAAATCAACGTAAGGAATTTCGCCTTTGATTGGCCCCCATCCTACCTTTCCAACTACCTACTCCCACCACTCTTCACTGGGAATATAAACTCTTTATTCAGCCAGAGAACTCTCAGCTCTGTTTCCCTAATGAATGCCCTCCATGTCTTACTGCATATTATGCAATGCCCTCTTCTGTTCGTTACTTTGTCAAATCCTGCCCATTACTGAGACAACTGGTTGTCTGTAAGTGACTGTGAGGGCCCTTCTCTGCCCCAGGAAGTCCACGATTCTATAAGCACTGTTCTTGCACTGCCAAAGATTTGGTAATAATCATGGCTCTGCCACAAAAAAAGTTGTTTTCCAAACCAAATGCCCCAAAATGGATGACTGGATCAAGAAGATGTGGTACAAATACACAATGGAACACTATTCAGCAATCAAAAAATATATACTCATGCCATTTGCAGCAACATTGATGGAGCTAGATGGGATCATGGTCAGTGAAATAAGCCAGAAGGAAAAAGAAAAATACAGGATGGTTTCATTTGTAGGAGGAATACAGGGGAACCAAATAAAGGATCAGGGAAAAAAATAACAACAACAGTAATAATAAACAAAACTAGCAGGCAACAATAAATAAGACATTCTGCAGGGGGGGGGGAAGGTTCAAAATGGGGGGAAAAGAGCAAAACGGACTATGTTGATCATTCATGGTTGAGCTGGGAGGTGGGAATTTTACGGGGAATGCACAATAATGTAAAAGATATAAATAAAAAAAATATATTTTTTAAAAGTTGTTTTCTTTAGATAGGAGATACTGATGAGTATAGAAATTCTGTCACAAGTAACCCAAAGGACAAAATCCTGGTAGTTCTGATAATCACAATGATATAAACAGTTTAATTATTCTGGCATTTCTGATCAACATCTTTCATCTTAGAAATCCTTCCATGTGGCTGATTTCATGCACTAACCTCAAGAAGTATCTCGATCAAAGAAGTTGCACACTAAGCCTATTGCCTGAAATGTTGCACCCCATTTCCATAAGGAGCTCCAACATGTTTATTTAATAAACCACCTATCTACTGAGATACTGATCCATGCACTCCATGAGTGAAAGTATTACAACACAAAGAACTTTCGTTTTCATCACAGAAAGCACTGGGAACCAAACAATTTCACAATGCATCCTTCAGGAACAGAACCTGATCCCATGTATATATTTTAGATACAAAAAATATTATAAGATAATAACTCGTGTGTAAATAAGTAAATGTAGTGGTATTGTGCTTCAAGAGCTTTGTACTATTTCTTCCAACTGACTTCTTCTCTACTATTGAGTAGCAACAAAATCCTAACAAGCTCCTGTTTTTCAATTGGCTGAGGAATGATGTATGTGCCAGAAAAGGAAGAAGCAAACACAACTGCTGCTCCTGCTGGACAGGGAGACGCATCCCCCTCACAGCTGGGAAGGCTGGAGGCCATTTGCTGCCCTCACTGACAGCGGTGCTCACTTGGCATTTAGCACAAGCGTCCTTAAATCACTGTGCCTTTGGATGTGCTGGTCCAGCCAGGATCACGCTGGAAGCTCTTCAGGTCGCTCTTTTGTCCTCAGCACTTAAATAGTTTTATATATTCTATATCATTAATAAATGTTTATGTTGAATGGATGATCAACCAAATATTACTTGTTACATCTACACTCCTCACATAAAGATGTTTTCTTTTCCTCTAGCTATTCTATAACTGATTCTCCTAACCTAGTCACCCGACTCTCGCTGCGGCCCTGTGTGATAATATCCCTGTGAAAATATTCTGCCCATTTTAAGAATTCTACATGGCGTGTGTGATCATACATGGAATGTGGGACAGAGTTCAGTGGATCCTGACATGTCCTTGATACAGGGACATTACTGTTTCCAAAAATTAGTGGACTCAAATTAACACTGAAATGATGCTGAATAAAATTCAGTCTCTCCTAATGATTTGGAAAGTGCTCATGATCTTGTAGAAATTCAGGTTCACCATTACACTTTAAATTCTCATTATAGAACACTCCAAACAATAAATTTAGACTATTTTAGCTTGATGACTGTCTTTATTTTGATTATAATAAACATCAGTAAGCATCTGTTGGATACTTTATATATGCTTTTGTACGAACTGCTTGGTTATCAGACTATAACTGTTAATGACTTCATTATAACTTCCTGGGTACAAAAAACGTGGAAAATACTAAAATACACAAATATTCATTGTAAGGAAGCATATTATAGCCCAAAGATGTTTATATCAATCAGGCACATAGGTCAAATACCTAATGAGTTGGGAGTTCAATTGCTTAAGTTAACCAAATGAAATAAAAATCCTCACTACTTTGCAAAGTTTAGATTCATAAAAAAAGAAAGCCTGAAAGTACATGGCGAGGGTTTATTTAGGTTTTAGTTTAGGCAAAAACATCAGAACATAAACTCCTACCTTTAACCCTCTCTCTTCATACCTTATTGAGAGTCTTGCTTTCTTACTATGGGTGCTGAACTCACCCAAGGACACAGTAGGTATGGACCTGTCTGCATGCTTGGGACTAATTGAGAGTCATGGTTTATAGACAAATGTGTGTCTAGAGTCAGGAAGCCTGAGTCTGTCCTGGCCTAGGATACTGAGAGCCAAACCAGCAAATTCTCCAGGCCTGCTTTGCTCACTGAAAAATGAAGGGCTTAGCCCAAATCAATGGTTTGCCAAATTCAGTGAACATCAGAATTTTCTGGAGATATTTGTGAGAGTTCCTCCCGGGGATTCTGTAGAGCTAAGGTAAGGCCCAGGAACCTGCATTTCTAACCCAACTACCACCAGAGACTCTGTAGGTAAAGGCTGAGAATTGTTCCCTGACTTTCAAGTGACTGCAAAGGTCCCTCCAAGCTCTAAAGTTTTGTTTCTACTAAAAAAAAGTACAGAGGGTGTGGAGACTGACTGCTCTGTGAAAAGCTCATAATTTGTCACATATTTTACTTTCTAGACTTCCAAAATCAACATTTCAGGTCCTCAGTCAATTTCCAAAAATTTGCTATGTAAAATAATCCAAGTTCATTTTACCAGTGTTTTTCCAGAGCATTCATTGTGCCCACCGAGAAGCATCTTATTTAACTTGAAAAAAATTAAAACTTTTAATATCCAAATCCAATGTATTTGCCATTGAAAGAAAATGGGATGATCAGGAAAGAAGATTAGTTAACTAGTGGCCTGATGTATTTTCTAAAATACAACACATACCATTTATTTGAAGATGGAAACATCCGTTCTTTCAATTAACTGCAAGATTTCCTTCTTACATATCATACTAGCAAATCATGGGCTGAAAATCTCTGAAACAATCCCCATAAAGATACACAATCTGGGATTTCACTTAATTACTGAGGTTTTTCAACAGGGGGAAAATGTGTTTTCTTAATAATGCTGTTAGAAAAACACATTTTTTGGAGGGTGCCAACTAGATTCTGACAACCGACATTCTGGGGAGAAAAATAGAGCTGTAAAGTAGAGACAAAAAATAATTAATTGAAATAACTAATTAGAGCTTATTTACATATTATATTTTTATGTACTTTCAAATAGACTTTTCAACAATGTCTCTAAATTAAAGGGTATTTGCAGTAAGGAACCCTCCACATGTTGGATCAAAGCAAACACATTCTTCCCAGTCTCTTTTTGAAACTTTTCAGTGTGTATTCAATTCATAAGAACAAAAAACTATCTCACAAGAGAACCCACTGGCCTTTTTTTTTTTTATTGCTTCCCACCCCACTTCAAATCTCTAATGAACACATGCTCTCAAGAGCTTAGCTTCCCCTCTGATACACTTTGGAAACAAATGTCACCATTTAACTGAAATCCCATTTGCTGCATGTATAGTCTATTTCCCAAATGGTCTTTCACTAGAGACACCCAAAGAGCCTGTTGCTGGGGGGCTGAAGCAGAAATTTTGGCATAATTCTCCACAAAGGCACAATCTTTCTTCTAACAAGTATACCTAGTTAGCTCAATTGGCTGCAACATGGTGTTACTGAAGCTGAGATCTTGAGGAGGAGCCAAGTACTTTCTCTACTTCATGGCTACCAACTCAGCCCTCTGTCCCAGGAGCAGCAGTTGGAAAATTCACAGGCATTCGAGAAACGCAACGAGAGCAGTAGCTGGATCCAGGTGATTGTCTCCCCCAAGGAAAGAACTCACACAGTGCTCCCTAAACATGGTCAGCCACACTACTCCCTTCACCTAATTTGGGAAAGAAAATGCAGTGTTTTGTATTCAGAAGGTAGAAAGGCTCTAAGAAAAGAATAGGGGCTAATGAATAGGAGAGAGGGTACCTTATAAAAGGGAGGAAGAAAGATAAAAGAGACCTAGAGGACAACTTTTCATCTACTCCATTAAAATAGAAAAACTCAGACTGGTAAGTCACATGCTCTCTTCACTGAGTGCACACCTGGGAGAGAGAGACGGTCGCAGGTGGGGGAGGAGGACTGACACCCCCCCCCCCCCCATCTGGCACAGACAGCCAACGCTTTGGAAAGCACTGTGCAAAGTGGGGGTCGAATGTCTGGACTTTGATCCTAGGCTCCAGAGACTCGATTTTCAAAATGAAGAAAAATAGAAATGGAGGTTCAATGACTTGCTATTTTTCAAAAATTAAGGGGGAAAAGTCATAAAGAACTTAACCAGCAGCTTACAGTGTATAACCACTGGCTCATTAAGTAGTTAGGTATTAGAGATGTATTTTAAAATGTCACATTGGCATCCAATCAAAATTCTGTTCAATGAGCCTGGGATAAGCATAAAGTCAGCACAGTGTTAAAACAAAGATTGTTGGACACGAGGCAGAAGCAGCTTTTTCAGTGTAGCTTTGGTGTCCGTTAGAGGAAGCGGAGGCAAAGCAAACTGGGCCCAAGAGTTAGATCCTCTGCTATAAGAGGACGGAGCTGGGATGCTGAGGCTAGGAAATTTTACATAATTGTAGAGAGGGACTGGGCAGGAGGGACACTGAGCTACATGAAATAGAATTTAAGTGTTCTAAAACTTTCTCATCTTAAGCATTGGAATTACTCTGAAGCTCTGGGACAAGGTGGTGACCCAGAAGGTAGGAGACATCTATTCAGTCATAAAGTCAACCAAGACATGAAATATTTGGATGGATTCAGTCCCATGAAAACAAATACCTCTAAGCATGCACTGTGTCTGTTACAAGACAAATGGTTTCTACAAGCATCTCAGAAGAAATCAAGGGAACAAAAAGAGAAGTCAAGACAAACCAACATGAACCACCTATACTTGCCACAGTGACTAGCACAACAAACTGTAAGCAGCCCCTTTGTTTAGGTTATGGGCACACTTTGAACTGCTACACGTCAAAATTACTTTCTCCGTAAGTCTTTTCATCTTTTGATAGGGAACTCTCTTCCCAAGGGATGTCAACTTCGTGGATGGAGGGAATACACATACTCAAATACAATCCTAAAAAGTCTGGTTGTTTCCAAATTCATTTTTGTTCATGAAGAAAAATTTTTTCTGGCGGGCTTCATTTTATGTTCATCTATAAATGACTTACAGCAGTGAGAGATTGTAGAAGAAAAATTGCCACTCACTGTTGGCCAAAACTTTGACTTAAAAGTTGGTCCGCATAGTCAGAGGAGTGACATCTGTTGGAAACCATAAGTAACACTGGGAAGGAAACCGCCTTTCGTAGCTGATGTGCATTTAGGATCCCTTACACTAGCAGAATGGACTGTAGCTGCTGCTGGGACATCTATGTCCCTAAGAACATACAAGAAGTAAATAGTACATGTACCCAGTGAAAGAATTTTCCTTTCAGCATAGAAATATGGCAACTTTTACGCTTGTAAAGTATCAGCGGTGTGCCAGGACTATTCAGCTCACATTATATCTAGAAAGACTGAATCAGTCACCAACTGTGCAAGACAGAGGCTGGATAGGATGTATGGTCTTCCTTACAGAACATCCTTGATTATACTTACAGAACTAAGGCAACTAAAGAAAGATCCTAAGGAAAAGCCAATCTGAATCCCAATGGCTTAAGCTGGTAGGTGAAGTTCTGTTTTCTGTTTTTGCAATGAATATTTAAATAGGTAAGTCGACTTTGACTTGTGTGTTATGTGTTGAAGGCTTATATTTAAGAAATGAAGTGAAAATCACATCAGGCAATCAACATTGATTGAAAATATATGCTAAAGACTCTACTTGTGCTAAACCCTCTGTTTAATCTCATGAAATGTTATTAAGATTACAAATGGTATGAAATAAATTAATAAATACCAAGTAGATTCCAACTCAAGTTGAGAAGTGTCAAGATTTATTGGTCTTTCATGTAAACAATGATTGAGAGTCTAAAGTCAATATTTAGTCAAAATTTATCTTGAAAGGCAATAAATCTTGATTTTTGCTAAAGCAAGTAAGTAAATATGTGTGCCTTTCTAGAGATTCTGTCTGCTTTTCTGTTTACTAAATAGCCACGTGTAGTTATAAATATAATGGACTGTAGGAGATTTTTTTACTTCCAAAGAGTTCTTTTTAATTTGTCTTATTATAAAAAGCTTTGATAGCCATATTTATATTACGATAAAAAGATTTAGTAGTAAAATATCACAAATTGAGTAGCGACTATATTTAAGTCAGCCTAACTACTTTTTTCATACTTGTTTCCCACTAAATAGTCCATGACTAGTCTTCCTTGTTTATGTCTGTATAGATCTGCCCTTTCCCCAAAGACTTTCAAGAAAATGGTAAGGAATTTTAAATGGAAATGACTAAGTAGGCAAATGAATAAACAAAAACTTAGACAATGCTCTCTATAAGCAAGGTGCTCTTGTAAGTACTTTTCATACATGAACACGTGCACACACGCACGTGTGCGCACACACACAAACTTATTTAATCCTCCTCAACTTTATGAGGCAGGTGTTATCCCTGTTTTACAAATGAAGAAACTGAGCAGAGGGTACTAAAGTAATTCTGTCCATAGTTGTATAGTTAGTAAAAAAGGCAGACCCTAGTAGAAGTGGCTGAAGTGAGAGTTTATGAGAAATGCCAAAGACTTACAAAGGTGAATTTCCACATAGCTATTTCCTTGTGGAAAATATTATGAAAACTGTATCCTATGAGTAACAACATGACATGCACAGAAAATATGAATCAATTATACAAAAGAACATAATTTAGTTCATCAATGAATTCAGCCTAGGACTTCGCAAGTATTAGCATCACCTCTGAATATGAAGGGTCAGGGGAGTGGGAATTGAAATCTAGAAGGAAGTGAGCAGGTTAGAAGAGATGATCTAAGGAGAAAGCAACCACTATAACTGAGAGGCTGAGGAAGCCAATGTGGACACAGGGGCAGCTTAGCTGGGTCCTGAAGAGGAGTAGGTTTTGGAAGAGGAAGGCTCAAGCAGAAAAGTGGGAGGATATTTGAAAATACTCAATATCCTACTTGTCTGCAGCTCATTGTAACTAGAGGAGTTACAGAAGCAGGCAGGCAGACAGGAAGGGGGCATGGGACCATAAAGTGAAGCCAGGACATAAGAATCCTGAGTGCTTGGGGGAGTTCTTACTAATCAAGAAGACACAAGAACAGCTAGAATTGTTTGACACAGAACAGCAATCTGAGCTTTGGTACGATTCATTGGCCAGCAACACTGGAAGGGGAAGGAGCCAGATGATAAATGATTGTACTAGTCTGAGCTTGCACAGGCAGTGGGCTTGAGAGCAGAAAGGTGAAGAGAAGGGGCTAACACCAAGATCAAATGCAAACACTTGGCAACTGACTCATGGGGACAGCATTGGAAGGACTCATCAAAGATGCCCTCAACATTTTGAACCTGTGACCAGGAAGAAATAGGAAGAAACAGGGGGCTGGGGAGAAAATGCCATTTGCCTGGGGTATTAAGTTCAAGAAGCAGTTTTTAAAAAATAGAACTAGCAGATCAACTGATGCCTAAAAGCTCAGCTGATTGAGAATAACTTCCCTTATTGTATAAATCAGTTTGGAGCTGATATATTTGACTCTGAATAGTGGTGAGGGTTCTACTTAAATCTATCATTATAAACCATTAGATGGTATGAAATAATCAACATGTGTTGTAGTAGAAGATGCTACTTTATAAAACAGTAAGGAAAGGCTGAGAGAGGGAGAGGAAACACAGTTGAAAGCACAGGAGAGATTTCTGTCCCAACAGGGGACATTCACAACATGTAGAGATATTTTTTGTTGTCACAAAAGGGTGAGTGGGGGTAGCTACTGCCATTTAATGGGTAGAGGCCAGGGACGTTGCTAAACATCCCTCAATACACGGAACAGCCCCCACAACAAAGAATCACCTGGCCCAAAATGTCAGTAGTGCCACTGCTGAAAACCCCCATGACTGTACAAAGACAAGAGGGCAAAATAAGAGATCCGTGTACTGACCCCACTTAATCACCTTTCTCTGCAAGCCATGGATATACCGCCTATTATGGGGAGGCGGAAAAGCCCTTTCACCAGCTCTACTTTCTTATCTAAAGAAAATGATTCATGCTGCTAGGTTAGTTTAAAGAGGTGCCATCAAAGAGAGGCCTTGTCCACACTGCACCACCACCTACTAGACTACCTGCTAGTAACATCTGCTCCAAGCTTGGGGCTCTTTTCTTTACAAATTAATCCTTCTGGTGAAATGCTTGCCTACCAATAACTCTACTTGAAAAACTGCTGCAGAATCAAAAAGGACTGAGTTAATGATGATTTTAGACATGAAATAACACCCCTCTGTCGTAGCATACCTCCAACTCTATCGATTCTATCTTAAACATGGGAGTGCCAGGATTCTCCATGTGGTACCTCTGCAAATGCTTAACAGGGAAGGAAGGTTAACCTCACCATCCGTGTAAGTGCTGGGCTGGGCTGGGCTGGGCTTGGAACAAACACACTGAAAGCTTTGGGGGAAGATGTCTTATATAAACAGTCTTGCTGGAATGTCTCTCTGAGAACTACATTAGAGCCTGAGGCAAAAGGAAACATCAGTCATACTAATCTATCTCTATCTAAAATTTTGTATTTTATTCATTTTGGATTTTTTGTATTAATTTTGATTTTTGAATAATATTACATTAAAACATCAAATGTCTTGATTACTAAGGGCTTTCTGGCACCCCCTTCAACTTTGTGTCCGAAGAGAGTACCTCACTCCCCTCCCCTTAGTCCCAGCATCCTCTGAACCCTCCTTCCTCACAGAGAAGCTACATGTGCCCCAGATATGTCGTTTTTATAGTGATTTTCCCTGGCATTTAACATATTAGACCAGCATTAGCACTATTTGTGATTCTCTAGTTAAATCCCTATTATGATTGCTTTGAAAGGTACGTCTGCAAAATAACCTCTTAGAAGTTCATGTTATCTTCTTGGTTTACCTGAAAAGCAGGTCTTCCCCCTTGTTTTTACTCATTTCCTTCCAGCTTGTAGAAGTCTCTATGTACAGCCTCCTCCATTTTATAGGTTCTATCTCATACATGGTCCCTCCATAGTCCCCTCTGACTTCTTTTTCACGTCACTCGCATTCTTGATGCCTGCTTCTCTTACATTTTCTTATATTTTCTCTTACATTCCCTTTATTTTTTGAGTCACATCTCTTTGAACTCTACACTATCTTTATAAGACATCCCTTTCCTCTTCGTTGCTAAAACCTCCAGAAAAAACCCTGACAGCCTCTCAGAGTAATTTCTATTTGAGCTATTTTAGTAATGACAACAATTTGATAAAATTAAAGTCATGAGAGTGGATCCAAGTAGCATGAGGAACAGTCTCAAAGTGAAAAAGATCACTTTCATCAGCTTCCTTTGAATCCAGTCTTGAATTTCTTCACCCCCTTCCACCCCCAATACCAAATTCTTTATGCTGAAGAAGATTTAGGGATTGCCTTGCTCTACCTTCTTCCTTTATTCTTTTCCCTTCTATCTTCTTTGGCCTGCTTCCCAAGATTTTCTGTTTCTCAAAAAACACAGGTTTTCAACCACCACCAAAGCTAATCTTTTAATGATATGTTTAGTAGTTACAGATACACTGCTTGTAACAGGTTATTTTGAGATGGTAGGGAGGACACACATACATTAAAAAATGCCTACAAGTGGGAAACTCTTATTCCCTGGTTCTTGTGGGGCCAATTGAAAGGAATTTCCTAGAGCAGTATGTGCAGTTTCTTTTCCTATCCATTCTTCAGCCCTCCTTACAGGTGGAGAAATGAGGTGTTTGACCAGGGAGTGTAGAGGACTCTGGCATGCTGAGCTTGGACCCTAGGGAGGAGTTTTTCTGTCTGCTGTAGCAAGAGAGCATGAACTTTGAAACTCCAATTGTGATCATGTAATTAATTCTATCTAAAGGTCCACTTTTCCATTAGATAATGATAAATGTGATCTATAAGCAATATATACAACATTTTGATCTCCATCTTCCTGACCCCTGGGAGCAGAATGAAGAGATAATAACTATTAACCCTGGAAAGCCCCTAAAAATATGATGGCTCAGAAAGGCAGTGTCTACCAGTGGGGGGAGGGAGGGATGTACAGGCAGTGAGAACACAGGTATCGGTGGGTAAAGACCAGGGGAGCCTAAGGGGTTGCCATGAAACACTCCACGGTATCAGGGACCTTTTACTCTGCTAACATGAGAAACATGATTTTCTTAAAAGTTTCCATTCATTGTTAGGCCACAATAAAATGTCTCTTTAAGAGATTCCCCAGGGAAACTCTCCTGTATTTTCTGGGCTGGAAAAATGCAGTGCTATATTATAATATTACTGAGTTAAGATGTGATACTTTTGGTTCAGCCAATACTCTGTAATATTTGAATTGTATATAGTCAAGACAGCTTAATCTTCCCTCAAGTTATACTGTCAAAGACTCTGACCCACAAGACTGTGAAAGGCTGGCTTGAGGCTGCATAATAAACCAGTGGCAAGGCTATAAACAGACGACTGAGCTCTTGTGCTCCTAATTTATTACCATTCCACTGAGTCTGGATGTTTCTCAGCTCTGAAAACATATGTGTCTATTTCATCTGGTCTCTAAAAGTCTGGGGGCTGAGAACATCTTTATTGGTAAAGATGAGAAAAGAGACCAAGACTTGCAAACTAAGTCTCTCTTCTGTGCAGGAGGAACAGGCCTGGGGATTTGAGGATGAAGTCATCTTCATCAAGGCTTTTGGTTCTGCCCTACATGATTGAGTTAATTACTGACAAAATATGGGCAAGACACAATCCTTGGTGCATACTTTGGTAGGATGTGATTTTCACCCTGGTGATGATAGTTAAAAATATTGGGTTGTATACGTACTTGAAAGATGCTAAGAGAGTATATCTTGAAATTTCTGGCCACACACACCGAAAAAAGTAACTGTGAGGTGACGGGTGTGTTAACTAACCTTACTGTGGTCATCATTTTGCGATGCACACATACAGCAGATCATCACATACACCCTAAGCTTACACAATGTTATATGTCAATTATAACTCAATAAAGCTGGAAAACAAAGATGCATTAGTTCTGGGGATCTCATGTATAGCATGGGGCTATAGTTAACAACATTGTTTTGTTTGCAGTTACTAAGAGTAGATCACATAGTTACAATGGTAACTATGTGAGGTGATGGATGTGTTAACTAACCTTAGTGTGACAACCATTTCACAATATACACATCTGTCAAGCTATCACATTGTACACCTTCAACTTACACAATTAGATCTCAATAAAGCTAGAGAAAAAAAAGTGATTTCTCAATCTTTTAGAAATTATAAGCCTGCATATCTTTGGTTCTGGAATCCAACTTCCATTCAAGAAGTGATGTGTAATACAGACAAAATTCTTTTCAGTGGAAGGTAATAAATTTTTAAATTCATAGTACCTATTTAAAAAGGAAACACTCCTCTAGACCAGGATATGAAAACGGCATCTAGATTAGAGTGAAGGGGTCCCAAAGTCACTGGATGTGTCCATTATCCCACCACACTGAGTTGGGGCTCTGGGGGGGGGGGGGCTGCAGCCAGGTGGGCAGCCCAGAACCAGCCAGTCTGTTACCTGTTCCTAAAGGGGCTTGGTTCAGAAAAGACCTAGAGTATCACCAGAAATCTCCCCTCCTCAGGAAGGTATGATTAGTGCTAAAAGTATACGCTAGTAGCTGACTGGAAGCAAAAGAGGAGGGCGAGGAAACCGAGATGTCCTTCTATGAGGAGCAACCAGATACATCACTCATCCCCCTTTCTTCCAGGTTCTATGTTTGCTGTAGGAATGGCTGTGTGCTTGTATAATAAAATAACTGTTTGGTCTTTCTAGCTGGCTTCTGGCAGGGAGTTTCTAAAACCCTTGGAATTTCCTGAGTGATACAGTGTCTTATTTATTCATGGGCCTGTTTGGTCACAACTGAGTGTACACTAATGATGTGACTCATGGCAGGCTACTGAACAGCTTGGGAATGGGGTCACCAGAAAGATCTACCACCTGATTAGAGGGTTGGCACTTTCAGCCAGCCTCACCTCTGGGGAGAGAATAGGTGTTGGAGGTAAAGTTCAATCACAAGATCAGCCATTTAGTCAAGCTTGCTTATTTTATGAAACCCCAATAAAAACTCTGGACATGGAAACTTTGTGGAATTCCCCTGTTGATGAACACATTAATTACCTGGGAGGGTAAAATGCCTTGATTACGAAGGGAGAGGGCATAGAAGCTCTGCATCTGAGCCTTTTCATTTGGTTGCTCCTGATTTCCATCCTTTCTGATAAAACTATAATCCTAAGTATAGTGCTTTCCTCAGTTCTAAGTCATTCTAGCAAATTGCCAAATCTGAACGGGTTATGGAAACCCCCAAGTTTGTAGTCATCCAGTCAGTACGGACACACTCTGAACTTGTGGCTGGTGACTACAGTGAGGCAGCCTTGTGGAGAATGGAGCCCTTAAATCCTGGGGCTTTTGCTGTGGACAGTGAGTGCCTGAACTGAACTGCATGAAGTACACCAATTAAAGTTGAAAAAGAGTAAGTGTAAATGCAACTCTGTAGCGCCTGGAGCAGGTGTACCCTCTGCTTGAGGAGTCCTAGCCCTGAAAATAGACGGCCAAGTAAGGCTAAAAATGCCGCATGCTTACCCTCCACATTCATATCATGAAGACTCTAAAGGGTTCCATAGTCAATAACTTTTGAATTCTCTGAATACCTGCAAGATCATAACTGGTTTTCCAAAAGGGTAAGTTTTGGGTCCATCATATATCAATATGTTTAAACAACCTAGGTGACTGGGTACAGAACGCATTAATTTTAACTATAGATGATTCCAAGTTGAATTCCTCAAAAAGACAGTAAAAGCAGGAAACCCCAAGGTGGAGATAGGCGGGCTAAAAATACAGGATGATCAGAACTAGTTAGTGTACACTTTTTGTGCGCTAGACACAGAGCTAAGGAGATGGTGATGAACAAGACAACAGAACCATTATGGCATTTACAGCCAAGTAGAGGAGATTGATATTAAGTAAAAATTACACAAATGACAACATATTCTCATTTTTGGCAAGTGCTATAGAAAGACATACTAAACCCACCTTACAGCAGAGGGAACTAATAGGTCCTAAGTCAGTTAAAGGGGTTGGCTAGAGAGGTGTTTTTGAGAAAGTAACATTTAAGTATTGACATGAAAAATGAGATGAGGGTAGTAGAGAAGATGGTGATATTCCAGGGAGAGGCAGGTGGGCAGGAAGTTGTACATCTGAGGAACAGAGTAAAGTCAGTGGGGCTGGAACTCAGTATGTGGGAGAGAGAGACAAGAAGAAGGTGAGTTGAAGGTGAAGAGGTGAACTGGGGGTCAGATCATGTTGGGGCATTGTAAAGGTGCTGGTCTTAGTGCCCAAAGAAGTGGGAAGGCACTGAAGGAGTGTGAAAGAGGCCTAGCAGGATCACTTTGAATCTTAGTAAGACCACACATGTTGTAAGACCTGGTGAAAATGAAGATGGAAGACTGGATGGGAGGCCACTGTGAAAGCTGACCCAGTTGGTAGCAAAGATTATGGTGGTAAGGAATGGAAGGAATGGTAAGGAATGGAAAAGGCTACCTTGAAATTCAAGTAATATATATGCTTATCAAATATAAACACTAGGCAAAATATTAGGATGTGTTAAAAAAAAAAGAAGCTAGAATGTGATAAAGTGCTTGAATTAACCTCTTCCTTTGTCTTCACCACTGGGTAGAACTCTATTCGAGCATCAGATGTAGTTTCTAGAATGTACGGAAGATAGGGAAAACTGGAGATAATCAGCAGGTTGATACCTCAATGGTTAAAATGTTGAACATATGTAGAAGAAACAGGTAAAGGAAATGTGCTTAAATAACCTCGAGAAAAGTGAAGTATGGCTTGATTTATCCACTAAGAACATTCTATGGGCTGGGTGGTGGCTTCTCAAACTTCGTATGCGTGCAAGGCAAGTTTTTATTAAATCTCTAGGTTGATTCTGGAGATTCTGACTTCAACAGATCTAAGGAAGAGTCCATCACTGCTCCCCATATCACCCTCCCAATTCTGATGCAAATGTTGCTCCAACCACACTCTTGAGTACTGGGGTGCTACTCTCAAAAAAGGTAGGAACAAGTCCATGATAAGAGTCTAAGAGAGCAGAGGGTGGGGTGGGGTCACTCAAGTGGAGTGTTTAGTCCTGCCTTGGGGATTACAGCGGGAGTGGGGGAATGATTGTTATGGGAGGCTTGGAAATAAGGCTTTAAGGGTGTAAAGGAATATTCACACCTGGAAATCACCAACAAAGCACAATATGAAACCACCCAATCAGGATACGATGAGAGCTGTCACCCCCCTAATTCAGGGCTCACTGCTTTGCAGGCCTGCTCCATTTTTTACCTGAAAAAAGAATTTCATGCCTGTTGTTTTTGATCAATGTAAAGATTTTCTGTGTTCATATCTTTCAAGGTTTAAAGATTTGCATACAGTGATATTTTCTACTGCTAAAATACATTAACTTTTAGTTTACTCCCACACCTCAATATCTGGGATCATATGTAATAATGTTTGCTGAATGAATAAATGATTAGATGAAAATATTAATGCAAGGTATAAATTGGTATTATGATGTCATTACCTTTTCTTTTCTAGAAATTTTAAAATGATGAGTTTTTCACTTAATGTTTCTACTCTTAGGCAGTATAATGGATTTTAGAATAAAGTAGTTCTTACTTTAGGAGACCATTGAAAGTTTTTCAAGGAATTTAGCTAAAAATTAAGGAGAATACTGACCTACTCCAGTCTATCCTAAAACCACGCCTAGGCCAATTTGCCTCCCAAACAAAAAGCAGTAAATAGAAAGTTTAAACTCCAGGTAGAGCCCAATAGTACATTAACACTTTAGAAGTTTAGCCGGAAATGAACACATGATGAGAACAATGTTAACCATAAAGGAAGCTACAAAAAGGGACAAGAACTTTCCAGACCAAAGTATAGCAACAAAGACTGGGAGAAATGAACAGCTTTAAAAAAAAAAAAAAAAAAAAAAAAAGGATAGCACAGCTATGGCCTATGAAGTTCAGGAAGGTCTATCAAAAGATCCTATCTTCTGAAATTCAAAATGATTTTATTCTTCTGAAACATATCAAAGACCAACATGTGACTTCTATGATGAGAATACCAGGAATAAATCAAAAAAGCAATTTATATCCTATAAAATCAAAAGGTCTACTTATATAAAGTGATCAAATCTCTCTGAATTTTAGGATGTGAAATAGTTTAAAACCCAAATTATATAACCTTCTTCCTCCACAGACTCGTATCACTATTTCAGTGTGTATTCATACTCTTAATATACATTTATTTTTACTTAAAACAATTCCTTAAATCAAGAAACTTACACTGCAAAAAAGAGTAAAAAACAAAGTAATTTATCCAATGGTAGAGTCAGGAAAAGGATTCCCATCTTCTGTCTTCTTAGTTAAGTGGTATTTCTACTGGTTAAATTCTTTTCCCCAAAGGAAAAAGGTGTTGCTTATTAAAAGAGGTTTAAATGGAGGAACACATTAATCTAATTTTCTCTAATCTTCTACAGACATTCAAAGAATCACAGAATGAGAGATAAAAGGGACCATATAGAGCAAGGCTCTTCCCTCTAAAATATCCCAGACAGATGGAAGTGGTGGAAGGAAACGCAAAACCTTCCAGTTCACTGTGCGGTATTATTACTTGTTTAATTGTTTGGCTTCCAACTTCCAAGTTCTGTAAGGACACATAGTGGGATTATCTTGTTCACTATGCACCAAACTCAGTGCTTAGAACACAGGACATCCATAAACATTTGCAGAAGGGCTGAATTAATAAATCTTTTCTCTTGCAGATGAGAAAACTATAGCTCAGATAAAGTTTTGAGGTCAAAATTCTAGTTGTCCCAGGCTCACTGGTCAGGGCTCTTGCTTACTCTTATTTTCACCCACGGTCATCAAATCTTCTTAAATAAGATAAATCCATTCCACTCTGGGCATTTCTCTTACTTGAGCCAATGGAATTACACAGAGTAGTAAGTCTACTTCTAAGAAAATATCCTTAAATGGACTTTTGGTGGCAGGGTCATTCCAAATATCTAGAGACAATATTCTAGATATACTTGCATGGCAGAATTTTTAGTTCCTTTACTATCTCTCACATGTCAACAGATGTAGCTGTTTGTTTTCAGCAAACATCCAAGCTTCAACAAGCAACCAAGCTTCAACAAGAATCCATAACCTAAATTTCCAGGTGTGGTGTGGCCAGGGCAGAATACTGCAAGGATGTGAGCTTTTCTTTCTGGACCTGTTGCTATGCTGTTGATGCAGCCACCGCAGCACGGATGCTGGCTTCTGGGCTGCCTCCTGTATCTACCCACTGAGCTGCCTTAGATCAGATTTCCTAACCTGTCTTTGCAGTTAGTCTTCTGAACGTGTGTACAGGACTATCTACACTGCTAAATTCTGTTTGACCCATTTCTCTAGTTTGTGTTTCTGGATCTCCATTTTATCATTCAACCTAGCATGCGTCCAATCCAGTTTTGTGATAGTTGCGAATTTGACGAGTATGCCAATGATATCTTTATCTGGGTAATCATTGTCCTATGTGGGCAAATAATAAAAATAGTTAATCCTCACATAGTACTTACTATGTGCCAGGCACTGTTCCAAACACTTTTAACTCATTTTATTCTCCTTATAAACTTCTGAGATAGATGTAATTTTTTCCTCACATTCTGAGACTTACAAATGAAGGTACAAAGAGGTTAAATAATTTGCCCAAGGTCACAGTTAGTGAATAAGTAGCAGATCTGGAAACTTAGCCAGTCTGATTCCAGAGGCCATGCCCTTAATTACTAAATTATACTACTCCTCATTACTTTCATATATTTTACTGACAACTTTCTAGGCTGAAAGGAATACATTAGTCAATAATCCTTGGGTAAAAAATTCAATCATTCACAAAATGGCATAACTACACTCTTTGATACCCCAAGTTCCTCTGCCTTGAGGGTTCTGCAAATGTTTTTCTGAATGCTAAGTGCTCTACAACACAGTCCTGACCTAGCTGTCTAGAAATCTGTCGTTTTCCTTTCATTTATCCTCAAGCAGAAATAAAATCGTGGGGATCCGGACCATATTTGTGCTTCTCTTATATCTCCCATGGCACCTACTACATAATGAGTACACAACAGAAATTCAAATCTCATCTTTGACAGACTACAGGAAAAAGCCAAGGAGATTTTTGCTAAATTTAATCCTGTAGGAAATACAACAAAGTTTAAAATGGGAATTGGGAAAGGACACCACTTTAGCGCTTTAGCTTTCAAATTCTCTACAACTGAGATTCTCAGATATAAGCAGAGACAGGAATGTACTGCCAATGACTCTGCCAATCCCATTCTTCTGCTCATCCCCTTCACTCTCCTATTCTCTCTTAGAGTGATTCTACTAAGTCTTTGCAGAGCACAGCCCCTTACCTCACTATCCCAAAGGTGTGACACACATGGTGGGTTTAATAAATGCTTGTTAAAATGACCCAGACACTAAATGCCCACTTAAGGACTTTACTATCAGCAACCACTCCATGGTCATGCTCAAGTAGAACCAAGGAGAGCGCGTACACGTGCACACATGTACATGTGTACACACACACACACACACACACATTTCTCCTCTATAAGAAGACAGCAATGGATTGAACAATTCTCATTTACAAAGTTACAAGTGGAGAGAGGGGTTTTCTGACTTTTCCCTCATTGTTTTATTTCCTCCATTGTCTAGCTGACTAGTACGTAATTCAAGTTTAAGTCCTCACCTTATTATTATACCTAGAAGTGAGAACCAAATTTGAAAATAGGCATTAGAATAAAGATAGCCATCGGAGATATCAAGGAAAGTCAGTTTCTTTTTTATTTCCACCTCTCATTTCCTAAGGAGAACTTTGGCTAATAAAGGATCCCCTAATTTTTCACATGGGCTTGAATAGGTCTTGGCTGTACCAGAACTTTTTGTTCCAACAGCATAAAATACAACTTCCCTTTTTGGCTCTTAAACTACAGATCTTTCTTTACCTAGACTCCCATGCATAATCAGCAACCAAATTCAATTTCTCTTTTTCTTAATAACTGTATTCTACACCATTTACTCTAGGCCAGCAAGTAACTGACTATGCCCAGTTCAGAAGTATCGCTTACTTCCAGACTGGCAGCTATTTAGTGAATAATTAACCACTCCATACTTTCTATCAGGGATGCTTGTATTACCAGGGTCAAGTTATCCTTTCTGTCTAAACGATGTCATAAAATAGGTCTTTGCCAGAAAGACACCCTCATTTATCACATGAAATGCCATGTGGTATTAACAAGGTCGATACTATTTGTTTAATATATTTTGCTCTCATGGGGGCTTGAAATGATTTGTTTTTGCAGCTGTAACAGAGTTAAACTAGGGATTTAGCTTCAGTTTAGCTAGTTGAGCATATATAACTAGGGGCTATTAATTATCTGCCTAGAAGCCTTTGGTCATCTTCCAAACTCCCAACTAACAGCATCCTTCGGGTCCTAAGTGACACCACTGGCAACCAGATTCTATCCTCAGCTTCTCAAACCCAGCTCCTTGGGAGATGAAGGGAGACTAAATAAGTCAAGACTGTATTTCTTACTCTACACCTCAACCTCGAACATGAAAACGTTAATACACAGTTTTTAAAAGTTGAGTAAGAAACTGAAGGAATTCTGAATTTCAGTTTAATGGTTTCAGACATCTGTTTCCACAAATGAGAAATTTAGAAAAAAAACTTTTTCTGACCTTAAAGCACCAATAACCAGCCCCCTTCCCTTTCTCTCTTTTCACACTTCTACTCTGCCTTAAATGGAGCTGAACAGGCTGGGGAGGGCAGAATAGAACAGGAGAGAAGGAAGTTAGCTCCAAAGATAAGCTTGTCAGAAACCTGTACTAACATCCTAAGTCCTCCCTACCTGTTTATGAATGTTAGTTGGAAACAAATGCTGAAAGTTTTTGAGGAAGAAAAAAAGTAAGGGGGAGGTGAAGAGGAATGAAGGAGTAGGGGCAAAGAATAACTAGAGTGCAATTCAAACAAAAATGAAATCACACACACACACACACACACACACACACACACACACACACACACACACACAAAGAGACACGGAAAATGCCCCCCTCCCCTCAGGTCCTAACAACATACTTCTTTATCAGAGGTTCATTGTCAATCAATTAGCCAAGGCAGCAGGGGTCTGTGGGGTGGGGGCTCCAGGGGAGACAATGGGCAGCCCTGTTGTATTACTATTTAATCACTTTTGCTAAATAAATAGAGCAGCCCTGAGGTGCTGTCATGTCAAGGGAATTTATAACAAAAAAAAAAAAACTTCATTTTTCATTGGTCATTCCTTTTTTCCCTTCAGGACAAGAGAGGGTTATTACTGTAGCCTTAAGTTCCATCTTTGTGTTTCTTGCCTTTGATTCCCACTCGGACCCTGCCACTTTCTGGCACTAATTTGTCAGGCTGAACAAAGAGAGGATTTGTACCTCCTGTAAGGTCTCAATTAGGAATGGCTTCTGCTGTATTATGTGCCATTCAGGGAGGACACAATGCCGGTAATTACAGGAATTTGCACTAAATGGCTGAAGAATTCACAGCAAAACTTCCCCCCCCCCTTGGGTTTACCCCTCCCAAGAACTGGGGGGAAAAAAGGAGAGCAAAAAGCTCTAAGTGCCAAAGCGATGTAATTACTAACAGCAGTCCCAAGAGGTTAAACAGCAGCCAAAGGAGTAAAACCATAAAAAGTGACAGTGTAGAAAACGGTGTAGGGGAGCCCCTCGCTCGCTCTTCTTCTTGCTGTCTCTTCCATTAACATTTTCGACTTAGGTTAGAATCAGGAATCTTGTTCCATGTGGGCCATCCAATTTCTCCTCCAGATGACAAAGCAGTAGCACAAGGAACACGTTAAAGGATGGGCTTTGCATCTTTTGTTACACCTATAAACAAGGTCCTGGGCCCCTTATTGCACTCATCCGTTGGGTTTTTTGATTGCTGGGAAATTATGGGGAAAGTATGTTTGTACTAGTGCCAAGAAAATCCTGAATCTATGGAGGAGGATTAAATATGTGCACATGTTTCATTCCTGAAGAAACAGGGTTACTGCCTTATAATCTAATTTAGGCAGCATTTTGTGAACCACTCATAGGTACATACTTCATTAATATTTTAACAAGCTGCAAACTCATTTGTTTTAGCATTAATATTTTAATGCCACACATTCCCCAAGGCCAAGTGTAATTTTGACTCCCAATCAGTAATTTCATAGAAGAAGCATATCCCATTTTCTCCTACAGAGGTGTTCCTGTAAAACTGGACTAAAACACTCAGAAATTCCTTGTTCTTAAATATCACTTATCTCACATACACCTCTGCTCAGAAGCCTTCCGTGACTTCAGATTCACCTTTTTTTGGCTGGTCAAAAAGGACTATCTTTCACCACTTGGCACATCTGGTTCAATGTGTGGGCCCCCTGCTATAGCTCTGTCACAGCTGCCTTTTGGCATTTGTACATGGTTACCTGGTTAGTACCAGTCTTCCCTAGTAGACTGCAAAGTCCATGAGTGCAGGATCTCACCTACTTTCTTATAATCTTGACTCAGCCAGGTACTTGCCGAGTTTTTGGCACATGGCCAAAAATTTGGCACACACTAAATGGTAGAATGAATGGAAAGGCTTAATTTTCAAAGGCATGTTTAGGGGATGAGGACCCACAATACAAAGCCCCTGGAGGCAGGGATGACCAAGGTAGGTAGCAGATCTGCAGGGAGACACCGCAGCCAGTGCTTCCTAAGCAGGCGGCTGTGGAACTGGAGAGGGAGCCATGGAGCAAACCACACATCATCAAATATGACTATAAAAAGTTCAAGCCCATGTTAAGAAATATACAGTTATGCAAAGCATGTATTTTCAAAACCATAACCTCAGGCATTTGGGGATGATCATGGTCCTTTTCTCTCTCAGGGACTCTTAAGAGATTCAGAGAAGAATACAGAAATTCTTCACCTACAGAAAGAATTTAGTGCAATAAGGCCAACTTCACTACTTTGTAGATTTAAAAGCCAACATTTGTGGTGCCCCTAAATAGCAACTGAATGACATATTAAAAAGCTACTCAGTACATCTTCCACTTCTGAATTTTATTCATCAAAAATATTTAAAGGGGGAGGGACTGAGGAGATAAGAAATTGTAGTCTAAAGAGGCTCACTACAACTGTGAATATTGATAAAGCCAAGTTTCAAGTAAAAACAACTGACCACACTTTTTGGTACTCTGGAAGACAAACATGCTCTGCCACCAGTTTTTCAACAAATGTGTGTTTTTATGAGGATGCAAAGTTAGAGGACATGAGGACTAAAGGAGAAAGCAGCTGGTTTAGATTAACTGTGTCTATGAGAAACATAGATCAGTTTTTAAAGTTCCATCTGCTATAATAATCTGTGATATATTGAAGAGTCTCCTACATAATTAAAAAAAAAAAAACAAAACTTTTCAGAGGTTTGCTTAAGAAGTTTTGCCTTTTTCTTTTGAGACTCTGCCCCCTACAGGAGATGGAGAATTCATACGTATGGTGGGAAACCAGGGTTCCAGGCCGGGTGATGAGGGCCAATGCAAAGCAACCTGGCAAAGCTTGGGTATCACAAGGCAATTGAAGGTAGCCTTTGCTGATGGAAGAGGAGGCCTTTAAAGGACAATTTTCTACTTTCGACTCTATCCTAGGATTGACTTCTCCCCACTGCAAAATAGGACCCTACCTGCCCCTTTAGAACTCCAAACCAAAGCGTGATGGTAGAAGCGGAGAGCTGCACCTAACCCCATCTCGTGGATTCCCCACCACCACCCATCTCCAAATTCTTCTCCAACAAGCCCCATTATGTGAGTGCCAGATTTAGCCAGCAAAGGGAGGCACCCCAAAACATGAAACCTAAAAAGCTGCCAAGAAGCTCGAGCCCTGCCCATCATGTGAGCCTTTTTGCACTCTTTTCTAATTAGCTTCCTTCTCCTTGCCCCTCCTACTCACCTTTCATTTTCCTTGTTCCATTTCTTTAGTTGCCAGCTGTGGAAGACTCCAAAGTGGCATCCTCTACCTCCATCTCTTTCCTCTGAGTGCTAGTAATGCTTCCAATCTAGCACAGAAGGGGGGACAGTGTACAGTCCAGCAGGAAGAAACTAGAGAGGAAGGTACCCCCTAATTAGGGGACTGCTTGGTGGCAAACCTTGTGCAGCACCCGAGGCTATTCTTCCTTCCTTTCCTGGGAGTTTCCCAATTCAGCTACTGCGGTCTTTACCTTGAGAACCAAGCAGAGCTGTTCTCCCTGATTTCAGTAACACAACAGACTGGCTGGCCCTATCAGCAATATAAAGGTGCTGAAGTGCACCATAATTCCAGGCTGTCCACAGAGCAAGTGTTTACTACATTACTGTTGAATTTCTGAACTCTGAAATATAACATATGCACTAGTATAATAATATGATACTGAAATGTCAGTAATTTCCAATCACCCTAAAGCCAGTATCTCTTCATTTCAAAACTATTTTCCAACGGTGGCTAGCTGACTGCAGCAGGCCCTTCACACCTGCACACACTTGCACAACACCTAGAGTGGTTTCTCTACCAGCTCAGTGCTGCTGGCTTTCTCAATCCCATCCTGCAAGTTTCTACTTCAAGTCGCTCAGGCCCTCCAAAGTAAGGATGATTCACACAAACTCCTCCTTTAGATACATTGCTGTTCATTAGAAAAAGCCATCATCATAACTACATCTAAATTCAAAGAAGTGGGTTTTCAGCTTGCTATTGGTGGAAGCTTAGGGTAGAAAACT